>CAUYPK010168628.1:0-75905 GCA_963574355.1 Loris lydekkerianus
GGAGGTTTCTTGGATGAGCGACCCCACTCAGAATTACATATTGTAATAGTTTGACTATAAGAATAAAAAAAAAAAAAAAAAAAAAAAAAAAAAAAAAAAATATATATATATATATATATATATATATATGCATCTACACAAAAGGATACTATTGTGAAAAATACCAGAGGAGTTCTTTATGAATTTATGTGATGAGGTCTCTTTGAAACAAGCAAAGTACAAAACTACATGTGTAGTATGATATCATTTATATAAAAATGAGAAGGAAAAATATATGTATTTGTATATGTATTTGTTTATATAGGCATATTTCCTTGGAAGGAAACATAGGAAACAATAAAATTAGTTTTGCTTGCGGTAAGTAAATTGAATGATGTGCAAAACAGGAGTAGAAAGAAGACATTTTTAAATTTAAAAATTAAAAAAAAATTAATTGATGTTATGATTCAAAAGGAGTTCAATAACATGTAAGCTTTATGAATATCAATACAAGAACACCTGTGATCCCAGATCCGGAAATAGACCATTACTGTTGTTTTGAAGTCACTAGTGCCTCCCCAGTCCTATTCCTTCCTTCAGCTGTTTCTCTTATTTCTATCTTTGTGTGAATGTCTCCCCTTGCAAGCTTTCTGTAACTTTCTGCAAGCTTTCCTGCATGTTTCCGTCAGCCCCTCTCTCTTTACACACTCATGCTGTGTATCCCCTACCCAAAGCTGCACCTTTCTCTAGGCCAAGCCCCACCTTCAAGCAAGTGTGGAGCAGTTGAGCGTGGTGTCAGAACTGGAGCTGGGGAAGATTTCTATGCTGGGGGAGCAGGAAGAGATCCCGGTGAAGGACGGGGAGCAGGAGGAGAGCCTCGTGGAGGAGGGGGAGCAGGAGGAGAGCCTGGTGGAGCAGGTGGAGCAGGAAGAAGAGAAGGAGAGCCCGCCCTCTCCCAACCTCATCCACCCCAATGATGTCCTCAAGACCCTGGAGGCCTTTGTCATGGGTGTGAATAAGCCTAGGTGTGCTGCTGCGTGCTAGAAGGATTGCCTGAGTCCAGGGAGCTGGCTTGGCCAGGTAGCCGAGCAGAGCTAGTGAGAGGAGAGGGACTGGACAGGACTTGTGGGAGAGAGTAAGTGGCTCTCTTGAGGAGGGCAAGAAGGGTCAACAGATGTACTCATGAACAAAACGTGGTGTAGTGGTGAATGATCTGTGCCTTTTTCAATCATCATTCATTCATTCAACAAACATTTCTTTTAGTCTGCCATGTGAAGGCACCTGTGATCAGGACATGGGATCATGCCTTGTGATCAGGACAAAGTCAAAGCATATTCAAGATGTAACGTTATCCAGAGAGGGAAGTGGTCATCTCCTTCTGGCATGTCAGGGTTTGGGGTGGTACTGGAACTGGGTGTTCCTAGGAGGATAGACTAGAGGAAAGGGCATTTGGGGATGTAACAACACAAGGAAGGCCTAGATGTTCAAGAGTCATGATGCGGGTATGGCTGGAGTTCCAGGGTCTGGGAGGTGATCCTTGCCCAGTGCACCTAAGATCTTTGTCTTTACTTCCTGGTGGACAGAGGGGGCAGTCACTATTAGATTTGTGTCTTAGGTTACTTTGGTGACAGGGTTGTGGTGGGAGGTGATGCTTGATACAGAGCGAACAGTCAGTTGGGTGGGGAGACTTGTCCAGGTGGGAGATGACCATCTCCTGGATTTAGGCTGCTGTAGAGGGGATGGAGAGGACATGATGGAATCGAGAGCTGTTCTGGATGCACTGGTGGAAGAAATGGGCATAGCAATGAGTCATAAGCCAGCGAGGGAAAAATGATTGGGAGGAAGGGGATGGATGAAACAGCAGTGACACCATCACAATGTGGCAGTGGCACTGAGAGTCAGGAACATTGATGTCAAACATGTCCTTTCTGAGACTTTGCCATCACCTAATAAATGTGCACAGCTGAGTAGGACGATGACAGGTGGGAAGGCAATAAGTGTGTGGTTGGCACTGTGAGTGGTACTGCTTGGGGCGCCTAGAGCCAGGTGGAGATGGTGTGTTTTTGACCTGCAGGGACTTGAGGGGACCACTGAGGGTGCCAAAGGGTGGGTGCAATGACTCCAAAGACTCCGAGTACTGGCTGGCCATGACCACAGTTATCCCTCCTGCCAAGCAGAATCTCTGGGATGCCTTCTACACAGCCTTGCAGAAATACCAGTAAGTGTAAATGTAATGGGCCAGGAGCAGGAAGGGGCAGCAGGTAGATGAAGATGGCTGCTTGGAATGGCCACATGTGCTGCCTTTCTGTACCATGAATCCTGGGACTGAAGAGCTGCTGTGGCACCTCTTGTGGGGGTGGTTTGCATTGGGTAGCTGGCTCTAGGCCCTGCCCCACCTAGTCTCTGCCTGCTAGCCTGGCTCATCTGGTGGCCAGGTGAAATGTGAGGATTCTGGGGTCTCTTACCACCTCCAACCTGAACAGAAGCACAGAGACCTGCCCTTGCTTGGCAGAGGCTAGAGAATTCAATAGCTTCTAATTTTTCTGCTCAAAGCCTTGTGCTGACCCAGAGGGCCAAGCTGCTGATGGAGAATGAGGCTCTGGAGCAGCAGAACACAGAACTCCAGATGCTGCTGCAACAGTATCTGGACTCCAAGGTGGGTGGTGGGGACCCTGTTGGAGGTTCAAGGGGTGGGAGGCAGGGAGGCTGCCTAGGAAAGGAGAGTATCCTCCTCTACCCAAGGCAGGGGAACTTTCAGCTATGATGTAAAAATCAAAAATGGCACTTCAAGTTGAAACAATTACTGGGCAAGGTGGTGGATAGCACCTGAAGCCTCTTCCAGGGCATCTAGGGTGTGACAGTCCCTTTGATGCTGGTGGTTTTGGGTACCAAGTTCCTGTTGGGTCACTCTTTTTTAAGCAAAGCCAGGAGTAGCTTCACAGACAGGACTCTCAGCTATATTTTCTTCTTTCATCCTAACAACAATTTGAGGTATCTAGGGTGGAAATTATCCTCCCTGTTTCACAAAAATAATCAAATCCAGGAGGCCCTTTCCACTCTGCCAGGCCAGGTTCTCTGGCTGTGATACCTCCTCGTGCAGGGGGAGGGGCATCTGGGGGGCAGATATTCCCTGGCCTTCACAGTTGTGGCACCTTCCCCTGGCCTAGTAGGAAGAAGAAGGAAAAAGTCCTTTAGTAGCTGCTGCTTGCTCTACACTGTGGGTGTTGGTCCTTCACATGATGCTGGTGCTGTGGCCGAGGAGGATACTGGCACAGCCATCAGTTTGCACACACGAAGCAACAAAGGCCAGGCCTGAGTGCAAGCACAGGGGATATGTGGCCCCGGCATGGTCTTAGGTCTCAGGCCACACTTGAAAGGGGGATATGCTGGGCATGGGCACCATAGTGGCCTTTTGGCCCGTGACAGGACTCAGGTATTTGGGGATTGCATGGTCTCTGCTTCCATGGATGACTTTGTGTATGAGAGGATGGGGGAGGAGGAGGTAAGGGCAAGTTAGGATTAGGAGAGAAGAAGAGAGGGAAGGATCAAAGAGAGGGGATGGGAGGGAAGATTGAGAACCTTAGCAGAGGTTGCTAGCTGGGGCAGAAGCTAAGCAAGAGGGCCCAGCTTGGCTTCTGAAGGAAGGCAGCCTGAGGCCTTCTGAGGCCTTTCAGCTCTGGGAAGGACATGCTTGCTGGGGTTTAGCGGCCCATGGGGAGCTGGTATGTATACCTGACCCCAGAGACATAAGTTGTGAAGGAGAGCCCCAGGAACAGTGTGGTGACCTTCACTCTTTTTTTTCCAGATAAACTCTGAGCTGCAAGTTCCTCCGACTCAAGTGTTCCGGATGCCCACAAAATAGAGCTGGCCTTCTGCAGGCTGATGTAATAGGGCTGACGCTGGTGCTGGTGCTGGGACTGGCATGTACCACCCAGGGAACTGTACCTGGGTCTGCTCTCTGGATTTTCCAGAGTTGTCTTTATAGCCTGTCAAAATAAGGCAGCAAGAGGAGTTACCTGTATTCTACAATGATCATTAAAGTGTTTTAAATGTTGTGTCTGAATCTTTTTAAAGAGGTCAGATCTAATGAGACATGAGCCCTTGCCTCCACCTATGTGTCATGAGAAGGCTTTGTCCTAGGCTTAGATCATGGTGTGTCAGAGGCAGAGGCCAGCAGCATAGGGCTCCTTCCTTGCTTTTGGTGACAGCCAGTTCCTCTGGGTAGAGGCTGGCACTTTTGAGCCCTCATGGAGTCTTAAGCTTTCAGATTGTCCTCAGGCCTAACGGACTTATTTGGTGCTTTTGGGGTCCCTGAGTCCACCCTGGTGTGCTTTTTGGGCTGTGGTGTGAGGCCTGAGGTCCATCTTGAACCTTGGGCCAGGAGAGGCCACCCAAAAGAGAAAAGCTATCTAGGCCCAGCTGGCACTGAGCTTCCAGCCTAGCGCCCTGCTGACCCTGGACCCCCGATGCAGACTAGTCAGCATTTGATTTCTTTTATTAAGAGAAAAATCACCACCCAAGAAGAGGAAAAGACAGTCACAGAAACCCAGATGCTGGCAGGGCAGCACCTGAATGTAAGCTGCACTTGATGAGGACAGAAGGCAGGGGCAGCTTGGACTGGGGAGGCCTCTGGGTGTGGGAGCACTGGCCTGGGCAGAGGGAGCTCTGGGAAGCAGCAGAACCCCAGGAAGGACAGGGACTGGGCCTGTGCGCCCAGGCTGGAGCCGGCAGAGCTGGCAATGGGCGGAAGCGGATTGGATTGAGGGTTGGGTCCAGGCCCCAGATCCACGTCCAAGATTGGTGCCACCGGCAGGGACAAGGTGGGATGCCTTTCATTCATTCATTCTTTTCAACACCCCGAGCACTGGCCCAGGGTCCTTGGTTACTTTTAGGAAGTTTTAATTCTAGACTGAGAAGGCCTGGGGTGGCCTCCTCAGGAGCCAGGGCCTGAAAGTGGGGCCTCAGCACAGTGGGGCAGTCCAGGTGCCCCTTCCCATGCTCCCCCCCAATCAGGCAGCATCAGAGGGGCAGGACCCGGTGAGCAGCAGCTTGGGGCAGAGAGGAAGGCAGCCCAGCAGGCAGAAGGCAAAGGAACGAAATGGGCTCCCCAGGAGAGGTGGGGAGCGGAGCCGGCAGGAGGTGGTGGCCCTCACGCGCCCAGGAGTTTCTTGACCATGTAGCCAGGCATGCTGTAGAGGAAGAGGGCCAGCATGAGCAGCCCCAGCAGCGCCAGCACGATCTTGATGATGAGCCACTTGTACCGGGTGCAGATGAGGTACTTGATGGACTTCAGGGGGTTCAGGAACCAGACGAAGGCTGTGTCGGGCCGGCTGGGGAGTGGAGGGAGGAGCCAGTCAGGCTGTGGGCTGCTCCCTGGCAGCCTACAGTTCAGCCTTCTAGACCCTAAGAGGTCCTGTCACAGACACAGCCCCCAAAGCAGTGAGTGCCAAAGCCAGGGTTTGAGCCCACATCTAAACACTAGATTTGCTACTTAAAAATCCCATCCTCCCTGCAGGACCTCTGGTGCCCCCATCTCCTCTCCAGGCCTACGTGGCATTTTTGGCAGTGGGGCAGCCATCCAGCCGCTACCTGGTGTGGGCAGCAATGTGCAGTCATAGCACTCACTGCCCATAGTTCTGACCATTAGCAGGCTCCTGTGGCGAGCAGCCCACTCTGTGTTCTGTACATGTCCTCAGTGAGACCAGTGTTTCTCAGCCTTGTCCTATCTGACGGACATAAACTTCCAACCCCCCCAGGCTTGGCCGGGTGGCGCACACACCACCCTGGCCAACCTGCCCAGCACCAGTGCTGCATAGTCCCCTAGCCAAGACACACTTGCCCAGCTTCACTGTCTGTCATTTTAAAATAGGTCTCATGGCTTGGTGCCCGTGGCACAGTGGTTACGGTGCCGGCCACATGCACCGAGACTGGTGGGTTCAAACCCGGCCTGGGCCAGCTAAACAACAATGACAACTACAGCCAAAAAATAGCCAGGTGCTGTTGCGGCGCCTGTAGTCCCAGCTACTCGAGAGGCTGAAGCAAGAGAATCGCTTAAGCCCAAGAGTTGGAGGTTGCTGTGAGCTATGACGCCATGGCACTTTACCGAGGACGACATAGAAAAACTCTGTCTCAGAAAAAAAAAAAAAAAAAGTCTCATAAAATATCAAGATATAAAATTAAAGGACTAAATGTACCTTTTAAAACTACTATCTTGTAGGGGATGTGGACTGCACCCCCAGAGTTGAGCTCAGTATTGGTAGGGCCACACAAAGGGACTTGGCACAGGACACCTGGTTTTGAACTTTGTGACAGGCACCTCTGCAAGCCTCAGTTTCTTCATTTCTAAAATGGAATTAGTAGTGTCCCTACCTCCTGGGCCTGAGGACACATGAAGGAGAAAATGTCTATGGAGCTCTGAGTACGTGAGTGGGTGCTTAGGAAGTTATGGGGGATACATGTTTGAGTGGAATGGAATTATTATGCTGCAGGACCTTTTGGGGTCACACCCCAGTGAGAACTATTTCCAGACTTGCTGGCCATCCCAGACATACCCTTTCTCTTTTCTGCCAGTTGAATTAGAGGCTGTCAGAGAAGTTGCTGGGAGAGGAGGGGGTGTAGTGCCAAGAACTTGGGATTGGTGATTTGAAAACCTAAGCTTCAGTCCCAGCTTCTCGCAAATTTGCTGAGTAACCTTGGGTGAGTTACAACACCTCTCTGGCCTAATATGTAAAATTGTAAAATAGTCGTTTCTAGTTCTGGGAATCTGTTATTCTGTTTTAAAAGCGTGAAAGTTGCCTTGTATATGTGGGCTTGTGTGTGCGTGTGTATGCACGCATGGGTGCATGCATTTGCGTATGTGCACATGAGAGTATGTGGACGCTGTGCATGTGGGTGCATGTGTAATGTGCTTGTGTGTATGTAGTGCATATGTGCACGTGTGCATGTGTGTACACATGCAACTGTGTTCTATATGCCGCCCAGCCCTTGGTCCAGAGGAAGGAGGGAGAAGTATCAGACCCAGGAGGCTGTGGGCTCAGGCCCTAAGGATCTTCTTGACCAGGTAGCCAGGCATGGAGTAGAGAAACAGGGCGAGGAGGAGCAGTGGCAGCAGGAGCAGCAGCAGTCTGAGGAGCAGCCAGCGATAGGTGTGCCACAAGAAATAGCGGGCAGACTTGAGGGGGTTCAGGAACCAGATGAAGCTGGTGTCGGGCCGGCTGGAGCGTTGCGAGAGCAGAGAGAGCAGAGAAAGGACAGGGAGCACGAGGGGTGGGGTGTTGTGAGCCCCCAGCCAACAGCCAAGCTGAGCTGGGTTGAGTGTGTGGAGTTCTGGGCTCCTCCCTGGCCAAAGCTGGCTGGGGCTCTGAATTCACCACAGGCGCTGCTTGCTACAGCAAAACCCAGGACAAATATTCAGCTCTGCTCAGAGGAGCCTCCCCCAGGAGAGGAACTGCTTCCCTGTGCCAACAGCTGTCCTCTGGTTCAGAGGGAGGTGGTGTGGACCAGGGGTGGCGGAGGGGAGAAAGCGGGCTCCCCTGCTATGAGGCCAGTAGCCCAGAAAGGGACAGAGAGGGTGCCTGGGGAGCAGGGGCAAGAATACTGGAAAGTTCTGGCCCCTCCCCCCTGTTCCAGTGCTTCTAAGAACCTGTTCCTGGCAGGGGGGCCAGGCAGGCAGGGCACTCACTTGGGTTTCTCCAGGGGGTCAGGTTCATTGCGGGCCAGGCCTACCGGATTCTTCTCTGCCTCCTCTGCTGTCAGTAAATGCAACTCAGCCTCCACCTTGCCCTGCAGAGGACAGAAAGGTCTCAGTGCCCTGGGTAGGTGTTGGGCCCTCAGCACCCCAGGTGGGCCCAGCCATGCCCACTGCCCACAGCCAGAGTAGGTGGTGAGCCCACCGTGAGCTCAAACTCGTCATTCTCATTGCGGGCCAGGAGGGGCCACCAGCCTTTGACACGCTTCTGCTTGAAGATGGAAACCAGAGGCACGTCCACCTCCCCAGTAGCCATCTCCATTGTGCACTGCTTGGCTGTCTTTGCACCCCGTGGGAACCGGTTCAGGTCCAGCTCGATGGCCCCTGTGGCAATCTTAGTATCAGCTTCGGGTCACCGTGGTGGGGGGTAGGGTTCTGGCCTCCTTGGCCCTTTGCAGGCTGAATGTAGCCTGCTCTGAGCCTGGATCTCATCCTCCATTTCACTCTGAAGGGCTCTCTGGGTAACTGTCCACACCCCCCTGCACTTTGCTCAGACCCTTCCTTCAGCCTGGTCTCTCCAGGGGTCTGCTATACCCCACCGCTGTGCATCCATTCTGTTAAAGCCTGCTAACCCCATAGGCCCACAAGCTTGTGGATGCAGACTAGAGCTTTAGAGGGAAATGTTGCTTTGTGGAGGAACAACCTGAGGCCCACGGAAGTTTCCTGACTCCCTTAAGGAGCCTTGTAGATGCCCCCTCAGCACTGACTATCCCCTCCTTGTTGTGCTCAACACACCTTGTCCGCCAGTTATGACACTGAGAATATCTGTCTGGGCATGGTTGGGTGGGTCCTTGGGGGACAAGAGCCCCGTCTGATGCTTCCAGCTCTGACAGACGGGAAGGAATGATGCTCTAAACCCCAGGCTCAGCTCTTCCTCTCCCTACCTCCTGCCACCCCTGACCCGCCTCAGTTCTGGATCCCAGGCCCCCAGCCCTCCCTGCTTCACACCCAGGAAGTCATCAGCAGAGAAGTGGTCAGCATCCCAGATCTGCAGAGTGAGCCGCGCGGGGATCTTGTATTCGGTCTCATCCCAGGAGAACATGGACTCCTTCTTGGAGATGACGATCCTTTCCTCCGCTGCCAGGTAGTCAAAGGGGAACAGGTAGCGCCAGTTGAAGTTGCCCTCACCAGTAAGGGAATGGTAGTGGACGTCTGTGTCTTGCTTGTCCTCCTGCTGGCCCTTCAGCCACCTGCAGGGCACCACACCTCCAGACCTGTCGCCATACCTGGCTGGTCCTCTCCCTGCCCCATGCCCCCTTCCACCTCCTCTCCTACCTCCCAGGAAGGAGGCTGTCCTTGCAGGGACCTCTCACTCACCCCCGCACAAAAATGTCACTGGACTTCTCCCCAGTGAAGAAGTCATCATCCTCCAGGACCACCTCATCTGTGTTCCACACTATGACCCGCAGCTCATACCTGGGCATGGGGAGAGGGGCCAGTGTTATACTGGGGTCCTGGAGCAAGGATGGGGCCAGGGCTGGAAATGAAATGACAGGGAGAATCCCTGGGACTTGGGCTTAGCCTGGGGCCTGGGTCAGAGTGAGGCTGAGGGAGGCCTCTGTCCAGTGCGACCCTGCGGTGAGCAAGAGAGTGAGCCAGGCACATGGCTGTCTACAGAGATTCTGCCCCTGCCGTGGGAGAGTCAGTCTGGTTGGAGCTCAGAGACCCAGAGCGCTGTCCTGGATGGGGAGGCCAACTGAGGACAGGGGTGGGGAGAGGGATGGCTGCTGGGGTGGCTGAAGTAAGGCCTGGGGTGTCAGGAGCAAGTACTTGCTGTCTCAGAGGCTAGACACTTCCCTGCAGTTCCAAGACAAGTTCAATGTTTAAGCCTAAGAGCCAGAAATGGAAGCCCATGAAATCTGGCTTTCCGTATCTCTTGTCCTCCAAGAGGATTTTCTCCTTGGGTTTAATTGTAATTATGAACGACATAGTTACATTTTAATCACTAGGAGTGAGTTTGGATCATCAGCTAAAAATTGATGGGCATGCATGGCTCTCCATGGACAGTAGAGAAACAGGCTGACACCCTGGACTGCAAGTTCAGAGTGATCCACAAGTTTGGGTGCCTCTTAGTGGTAGGCCTTGGACAACGGAACTGTAGCCTCGGGCTTGGAAGATTGTCCAGGCACAGGGGGCTGCACAATTTGCCCCGCCAGTGCAAAATGGAAAAGCAGAGCTTTTGTTAAGAAATCATTAAGAATTTCAAGGGGGCAGTATCAAAGCATGAAAACAAAAGCAGGGCCCCTCTGGGTCTGGGCTTTCTATGCCCATGAAACTGGCCCGGAACACACTGAAGCGGTCAGAGCCAGTAGCAACTCTCACCTGCCCCTTCACAGATGGGAAAACTGGGGATCAGGGAACCAGAGGGACCCAGCCAAAGTCAGCTAGAAAAGGCATGATGGCCTGGCTGCTGAGCCGGTGTTCCTTCTGGTCTACCACCTCACGCCTCTCTCGGGCACTTAATTTCTGTACACGTCATGCATGGGCAGGCATTTTGCCAGAAACCTGGTTGAACTTCACACCAGCCTGGATGTGAGGGCAATACGGAGTGGGGTCTCGGGGCCTGTGTCTTGTGAGCTTGTGAGCTATCGCATCTGTATGGACGCGTGTGTGAGTACTCTCTGGAGGTCTGAGGGCGTGTCCTCACGTGTGGCACACTGGCGGGTGTGGGGGTGCGGCTCAGTGGGAGTGGGGTGTGTGTGGCCTCCGCAGCAGCCAATGGGGATCCGCCAGAGCAGCCTTAGACTCTACTGATTGGTTGGTTTCTCCACACACCCAGGGCCTAAGGAATGCATTTGACCGCTAGCCTTCTGGGCCTGAGCCGTTAGCAAGAAGGACTGGTGAACGTATGTGGGATGGGATGGGAGGGAGCAGTGCTGGACCCGGGCAGCTCACTTCTTGGGCTTCCGGGGAGAGATGTCCAAAGGCGTCCCAGGGGCTGGCATGTCCATGGGGAACATGTCCACCCACAGCTCCAGGCGGCCCTGAGGAAGAGGGGGGCATGGCAGATCTCCCAGGGACTTCTCTTGCCCAGGGAGGTCAGCTCTGTTCTCTCTCCCAACCTTAGTTCTGTCAAGGACCCATTCACCAATCTTCATCTTTGGATGCCAGGAATTCCTGTGATGTCACCGATAGCCAGTCATGGCTTCTGAGGGGTACAACCCAGGTCTCTACTGAGCTGAGCTGACCTTATTCTCACACAAAGCAATGACACTTGCCATTCAAGTTACTCTGAGGGACCTTGGTAAGGAGGCACCCTGCCAGACTTTCCAGGCAAGGTGACTTCTACCTTTCCAGACCCAGATTGGGAATCCCTGAGCCCAAATACTCAAGAACCCCAGATCACAGCCAAGTGTCACCTGCTCAATGCCTGGCTTGTCAGGGTTGAGCAATGGCCTTGTCTCCACGTGTTCTGGCACCAGTCGACAGCCCACACGGGGGATGTCCTCCCAGTGCCTCAGGGCGCACAATGCCACGTGTTCATCTGTGGGCTTTCTCTGACCTGTGGGTGCGGGTGGATCAGCTGTACGCGCGCTCAGCAGAACCAAAAGATCCTTACTGGGGCAGGGGTTTAGGAGCACAGAGAAGCCCCTGAGCTATCACCTGTCCACCCCCCACCATTTTACTATTGGGGAAACTGAGGCACAGCTGGAGACGTGGCCGGCCTAAGGTCTCAGCTTGGCACATAGGCCCGAGAAAGGTCTGTGCCCTTGGTTTTCTCTTGCGGAAGCTGACTGGAGAACCCTGCTTGGCTCTGAGAGAGGGGTCAGGGAAGGGAGAATCCACTTCTTGCCCCAGCACCTTGATCACTGTAAGTTCCCCAGCACAGATTCCTCCTGATTCTCTGGGAAGTGCCCATGGGCAGAGAAGTGGAGAGAGCCTGGGGTTTGGAGCCAGATGAACCAGGGCCCTTACCCTCACTCTTCCTCTAAAGAGCAACTTGACCTTGGGCAAGTCACTGAAACTTACTGGATCTCTTTGCTCATCTATAGAATGGGGATAACCTCCACTGGGATGTTATGATGGAGAGCCCAGGAAGAGGGAAGTGTTGGTCCTTCCCGGCCTCTGGAACCCCCTGGAAGGAAAGCAGAAGGCTCCATCCAGTGCCCCATTACCATTCTCATCCTCAATCTCGGAGGGCCCAGTGAAGACACGGTTGGTCACCTTCACTCTCCCAGGGGGCCCAAAGTGAGGGCCGTCCACTTTGCCATCTTTGCAGAGGCGGGTCAGGATCTGGCTGGGCTTCATGGGATCTCGCCAGATATTGTAGCCATGTCTGCATGAAGGGACACACAGCCTGTTGGGGCTTGGCTGGGACTGAGCCATCTCTAGGTAACAGCTGGTTGTGGCCAGTTCTCTGACATTGACTGTCATACCTTGTCAGTGAATGGGTCTGAAATCCTAGGGCTGCAACCCACATTCTCAGGGTCCCCCCCAACTTAGCCCTACTCCATCCACGACAGTGCCCACTCTTCTAGAACCTCAAAGACTCCCGTGAGCAAACTGAAAACCAGAGAGATTAAGGAAGGGACTCGACTAGGGTCACACAGCCTATACATGGCAGAGGCTGGCCCATCCGCAGTGGACTCTTTCCCCCCTCCTCTGCCTGTCTCCCCCTTCCCCCGGCCCAGTCTTCTCTCTTTGTCCTGTCTCCTCTGGAACCTCTGCCTCTCCTGTCCTGGAACACCCTGGCCCTCTCCTTGTTTTAGAATCCATAGTCCTGACCCCTGAAGTCTGTGCGCAGAGCCTATAGGGACAGAGACCATAACATGTCTGCCTTCCCAAATCACCATGCTCTGAACCTTGTTTCAGAGTTGAGGTGCAACAGGCACACCCCACCCCCTGCCCCACTTCCCACGCACATGGAGTAGGTCTGGGTGATGCCACACGTGGCTCGGTGCTTGCTGTAGAAGCGGTTCTCCAGGTCAATCTTGGTTTCCCCAATGAGGTCATCTGTACCTACCAGGTCCCAGTCATACACTGCCACTGTCAGCATGGATTCCATGGGGAAGGAGGCCTCGATGTCAAAGGACCTGGAGGTTAGGAGAAGGGTAAATGGGTGGACTGGCTGGGAAAGTTGGGGTGGGGAAGGGCACTGAGAGGCCTTACTTTCCAAACACAGGATTGAGCTGCTTGGAGATGTAGTTCTCCTTGTCGCGGATGTCAGTCTTGCCAAGCCGGATGGCGATGTAGGGGTCGGCTTTGCCGTTGATGTCTGCGGGGTGCAGGTCCGTGGCCTGGGATGGGAGAGCTGCCTGAGAAGGCTTCCCACACATGGGTCATCTGCCAGGGCATGTATCTGACTGCCTGAAGGTCCCACAATGGGGAAGGTTGGGGCCAGGGGCACTACACCAGAGTTGGGAGATTTGCTGTGTGACTCTAGGCAAGTTGCTGTCCCTCTCTGGGCTCAGCTTCCTCCTCTAAAAAAGGTGGGGACTTGACAAGATGGCCTCCCTGTGCCTCCCAGTGTGGGGTGGGAAGTTTGTATCTGCTTTAGTCCCTTCTGGACAGAAGGCCTGAGAGAGGAGAAATGGTTGGAGTCTTACCCGGACCACATAGACTCGGACCAGCACGTTGATGGGGTCATTGCTTGGGATGCCCTGGAACATGCCATAGGTGGGGTCGTAGCCGGCTTCCCGGGACACATCCTCTGGGAGTGGTACTTTGTATACGCAGAGGGAGCCCTGGGGCAAGGCAAGTATGGGTCAGGGTGCAGATTTCCTTGGGCACAGGCAGGAGTGGCATTCAAAACAGCTAACAGCATCAGAAGGTCTGGACACTTCTGGGGCAGGACCTTAACTCTTTAGCTGGTGAGCCATGGGGAATCCATGAGTTCTGGAGGGAGTGGCCAGGAGAGTGGGGAGGGTAAGGGAAGAGAACTTGAGGTGGGAGGGGTGCTCAGGGTCTGGGCCCACACTCTCCCCTGACCTTGAACCGGCCCACGATGCGCTCCTCCTCGGTAGAGCCATCCTCGTCATCCCCAGTCTTGCCCCGCAGCAGGTTGAAAGTGTGAAGCCAGTCCTCAAAGTTGTCGAACTCGGACTCTAGCTCCTTGGGGTACACCTGAGCCAGGCCAGGCCATCAGGGGTCCAGGAGTCCACTGCCTGTCCACTGGCTTTAGTCCTGCCCCATCTGCCGCCTCGCTCCCCCAGCTCCCTGGGATGACCCTCACCTTAAGCTCATCAATCTTGGGTTTCTTTTTCTCTGGGACCTCAGACCCCTGGCCAGAATCAGGGCTCTGGTTCTTCTTCTTCTTTTCCTCCTTTGTGGCCTTTGCCTTCTCCTTGCCCTTCATCGGCCCCTTCAGGCCTGGGCAGAAGCAGAAAAGGAGGCCTCATTCAGCTTAGTGGGAAGGTGGGGCAGAAGTGATCAGAGCAGGAAGCCTGGGGCTCAAGGCCAATTGAGCCCAATTTACTAATGAAGCTTCTCAGGTCCTAGTGTACTCATCCATAAAATGCAGACGATACTCCCTGGCATGCCTGCCTCATGCAGGTGCAGGGGCATCATTCAGGTCATGCTTGGGAGCTTGTATAGACTTGTTTTCATGCCCTTTGGCAGAGTGGGGAAGAAAGGAGAGCAGGGTTGCTATCAGGAGGCCTGTCACTGCACGGCACTGTGCCTTCTCACTTGCCTCACTCTTCTTGTTCATAATAGCAACAAGGTCATTTTATGTTTGCATTTTCCAAACCTCATTGAGTGGAGTGCCAGGTATAGGTAAGGTTGGAATGTGTTAGAAGAAAATCTATTATAGTTAATAAGCTAGGGAAATATTTTATACTGTATCTTCCTTTCAGAGATTTATGATAATGTTTGCATATTAAAGGCTCTGAGAAATCTTGCAACAAAGGAACCTGCTTAAATAAGCATTTCCTAAACTGATTTGACCACAGAACCCTCTCTTCCCTCTAGAATGTCCATCAATATTCTTCCACAAAAAAAGGTCTGGAAAATGCTGGATGGGATGATCTCTGAGGACCCTTCTAGTCCTGATGTTCTATGACCCTAAATGTCTGTCCATCACTTTGGTTGCTGAACTGGTCAGAGCAGAAGCCACTCTAGATAAGGGCCTTAGAATATTCCGGTACCCAGGGACTCCTGCTGCTGTCTGCCCCTGGCTACTGAACCTGCGAGGGCTGGTGGGAGGGGAAAGACAAGCATATGGTAAGTGGAGCAGGGAGGAGGAGGCAGAGATCTAGGATTCCAGGGCTCACCTTCACTGTTTTCCACCTCTTCCTTCCCCTCCAGGTCAATTCCTGAGGCCTCTTGTTGTCGAAGTTGCTGCCAAAAGATGAAGTGAGGAGAAAGGGGATGGACTTCCTGGGGAGGGGTCTATTGATCTCAAATTGTGGCCCCAGACCAGTCTTAAATGCACTAGAATCAGATATTCTTCTCTATTGCATTCAAAACCATCATGTGTTCTGCTTAAGTGGGTTAAAAAAGTTTATTATGTGTACAATATGACTAATTATACTTAGGGGTTTAGGAATCTTTAAATTGTATATCATGTAAAAATATAGTGCACTTTAATGTTGCTTCTTAATGAATTTTTAAAAATGTAGTAAGGTTTAACTGAGTAAGAAAATGTGCTTTAGGCTGGGCGTAGTGGCTCATGTCTGTAATCCTGGCATTCTGGGAGGCCTAGGTGAGTGGATTGCCTGAGCTCACAGGTTCCAGACCAGCCTCAGCAAGAGTGAGACCCTGTCTCTAAAAATAGCTGGACATTGTGGTGGGTACTAGTAGTCCCAGCTAGTCAGGAGGCTGAGAGAAAAGAATCGCTTGAGACAAAGAGTTTGAGGTTGCTGTGAGCTGTGATACCATGACACTCTACCAAGGGCAACAAGTGAGACTCTGTCTCAAAGAGAAGAAAATGTGCTTCATTTTCCACTTAGCGCACATATCCTACCAACTGGAAACTATTAATAAATCACCAGGTTTTAATTAAATCACCATTGCCACCTGGTGGTAGTCTGTGAAAATTGCAGGAATAGAGATGAGACTAGGTAGCTTCTTGGAGCTTCCAGCCTGACCAACTGGAATCCAGGAGGTGATGGTGGGATAAAATACTACTAGTTGTTCCCAATTATCTATTCTCCTACTCTTTAGTTTTTCTTGGCACACAGTCATCTTGCTAAAGATTTTATTTCCCAGCCTCCCTTGCAGCCAAGCTTGGTTAAGGAACAGTAGACTGGCCAATGTGAGTGGAAGTGATATGGGCTTTGAAAAGGAAAAGGGTATACCTTCTCTCCTCTTTAACCCTTCCTGTGCACTGGAATTAGGACATGATGGTAAGCCATCTGTAATCCTACAGATTCCAGAAACAAGAAGGTAGGCTCTTAGTCCCTGACATCACTGAGTCACTATACCAGCCTAACCCCCACACTCTAAGATATTATGTAAGAAGGAAAGAAACTTCTGTCTTGTTCAAAGCACTCTAACTTGCTACAAGTCCTTCACATGTGCTCTAACTAATGTGAATAGTACACATCACATCTAGCTTGGGTCATAGAAAGGGACTGGGAGAGGGTATGGCTAGTTTCCCCAGGCTCCACTAAGGAAACACAGCTGTAGGCTTGTCTCTCTCCCTGTCAGTCAGCCAGTCAGAGTGCCCTGCGCTAGGTAAGTGGTGTGCAGGGAGACAAACAAGGAAGAGGAGAAACATGTTCTGGAACCTGCGATCTAGCTTGGCTGATGGATCACATATACACTCTAAAGGGGAAGAATATTTCACAGTGACAGTGAACAAGAAGTATGAAATGAGCAGCATGAAGATTTGTAAGAACTACTGAAAAGTAGTTGTTTCTATTCTACTTCTGAGAACATGTTTCTCCTTTTTCACAAAGGTCACCTCCTCTGTGGCGCCTTCCCTGACTCCCCTAGGCCAGGTTTTGTCTGTCATCACACTAGACTGTAAGTCTCTGTTTACATGCTCATCTTGTCCAGTAAAATGGAGGCCTCCCAGGGCAGAGGTAGTGTCTTATCTTTGGGCTCCTGCAGCACCTTGTATGGTGCCTGGCTTATCATGTATACTGAAGAGATGTCTGTGGAGTGAATGAATGAGGACAAGAGGAACCCAAGCAGGGGAAAGTAGGCTGGACCCTCATCATGGAAAAGGTGAGGTCCAAGCAAGAACTCCAAGGACGTGAGCCAAGGCCATCCCAAGCTCATAGTAATGGAGGTCAGGAGCCAGCTCTGGGGAGGAATGAGAAAGAAGCTGGCAGCAGGTCTGAATGTTCACCTCTCCTAGCGTGACTCCTTCTCAGCTCCCCAGCAGCTGCCCAGGGCCTCACCTCCTTCATGGTGTCAATGGAGGCAAAGTACTTGGACCACCAGTCCAGCATGGCCTCATCTGGCTCCTCCTCCTCTGGCTCTTCTGCGGTGCCCTTCTTCTTCTTCTTCTTTTTCTCCTTCTCCTCCTCAGCCTGTAGGGTTGGCCAGGTCCAGAGTCCTGCATGGACCCCTGTTCCCTGGCCCTTCCCAGAACCCAGGACAAGCCCGAGAGCCCCTGCCCATTCTGTCCTCTGTTCCCAGGAAGGCCTGGGCTCCAGGAGGCTTTGTGGGGCCACCAATGTCAAAGGGGTGGAGGGAGATGGCATGGGCCAAAGAGGGTCATAAACTTCCAACATGGGCTACCAGCCGAGGTGGGATTAGCACACAGGCACCTGCTGCCCGTATAGTTCCCTTCCTCTTCCTCTTTGGAGGACTGTGCTGGCCTGAGCATCCAGGCCTTGGTACTGCATCAGTCCTACCCTGGGCTCTTTAGCCCAACACAATTGCCAATGCAAGGCCCTCTCACCCCAGAGCCCCTGCAGGGTCCTCACACTCACCACGTCCACCTTGACAACAGCATCAGAAGTCTGCAGAAGGGAACCAAGGAGACAGGGACAGAATTAGCCACAAGGCCCTGAAGTGGCAGGCAGTGGTGCAGCACAGGGTATGTGGGGGAGAGAGGGAAAGGAGCTGAGAGGGCTAATGTGGCAACAGATGTCCCCTGTGTGTTGGGAGCCCCTGTGCCCACGGGACAAATGTGCATGAATGAGAGCAGAGGGTCCGCTTCAAGGATGTTTCAGCCATTTCCTCAGAATTCTAGGGCAATGGCTCTCAGTCCTAAAGCATGGCAGAATCATCTCAGGAGATTTTGTAAAAAATTTTATTTATATTAAATTGTATATTGAAAAATTATAGTTGCATACATTTATGAGTATAACGTGGTGTTACAGTTTTCTAATATAATGTGGAGTGATTAAATTGGGCTAGAATTGTAAATATTTAAATTTTTTTGTGATGAGAACATTAAAAATTTACTCTCTTGGTCATATTATCAGGCTCCACTGAGTCTTCAGGTGGTTGCTGGGCACTGGTATAACCTTACATTGCCTGGTGATTCCAAGGAACAGTAGGGTTGAGGAGGGAAGGCTGCCCTGGGCAGGAGAGTAGGAATCCTGGCTACACAGGTCAAATTCCACCTTCCCAGGGCAGGCTGCCTTGATAATCAAGCTGACACACATGCAGTCACACAGTGAAAAGGGATGGGGCCCAACACCCTGCCAGAGCCAAGGTGAGGGAACCACAGGGAAGCTCAGGCCTGTGCCATCATCCTCTGTCTTGTATTGCTGATGGCCCAGAACTAGGGGAGGGGGCTTTTTGCTCCCCCCCAACATCGAAGGAGGAGCAGTTGCGTAGGGAGGGGCTCAGAGGTGGCACTGAAGGGGAAACAGGGCCTCCGAAAAGTGGTGGGCTTTCCTGGCAGTGCACATCAGGGCTGTGGCCTCTTCTGCTCCCCTTTCCCAAGAGCAATGGCCAGAGATAACCCGCTGGCTGGGTAAGCCCTGGGGGGTCCAGAATTATTGGTATCATTTCAGACTAAGCTCCTGAAATGAGGAGAGCTGTGTGAAACACGTGAGGTCGGGCATGGGATGAGAGAATGCGGTAGGCAGGAAGCCCACTCTGGCCCCTCCTAAGTATCTGGACCTCAGGTTGGCCTATAGGGTCTGCAGCCCATCCACATCCAAGCCCCAGGTGACAGGTCCCTCTGGCAGATGAACCACCCTAGTCTCAAAGCCAGGAGGAATAAGGAGCTTGGCTTGAACTCCTCCTGAAGCCCAGGCCTGAGTGTGTCACAGTTGAATGGCTGAGAGAGAAAACCAGGGACCCTTTGGCCTGGCTCACAGAACGTGTGGCATGACGTTGACAGTCCCCAGCCAGCGCAGGGCTGACTCCACCTGCCTTACCGCGTCCAGCTTCACCATGGTCTCCAGTTTCTTGATGGGCACCTCGGGCTCCATGTTCACCACGACCTCCCCTGTGGGGTGAGAGGAGGGATCCCCATTGCACAGCACATGACATTGCTGGAGAAGCCTGACTGGACAGAGAGATGGACAGACAGGCAGACGGGGGAGAAACAGGAAAGAGTAAAAGTCTGAAGTTGATTCTGGAGCCTTCTGAGGGGAAAGGGAGGGACAGGGAAGTTGAGAGAGAAAAGATGTGCATAAAGGGAGAGAAAGAGAGGCTGGGAGAAGGGTGAGTGGCTGAGAGGCGGGGGGCTGGCCTGGAACGGGGATGCTGGGAGGAAGGCTGGGTCTTCTCTATCAACCTGCTGGACGCCATCTGCCTGAAGGCCCTGTAAGGTCATTTCCAGCTCTGCCCCCTCTGGCTGTAGAGTGAGGGGCAGCCTTGGGCACCTTCCTTGGCCACCAGGATAGGACCTTCCTTCCTGCCCTCTCCCAGCACCCTGGGGGCTCCCCTGAGGAGAAAGCTCAGGCAGCTGCTTGGACTGGATGCTGAACTGGAGCCCCTTCTGTGAATACGGTGGGGCCAGGGCTGGATCCTGGATGTGGCATACCCGTGGTGTTCCAGCTGGGGGCCGAGCGGTCTGGGGGCCGATAGATGAAACGACGCAGGGAGCTGACGGCATGGGAGCCCACCAGGGTGTAGCGGCCAAAGGCCCGACAGTCCACCACACGGATGTTCAAGGGTGGGTGCAGGAGCTCATTCTCTGGGAGGTCCTGGGGGTATTGGGGATGCAGGGCCTGAACCTCAGGGAAGGGGGCGGGGAAACCCGGCCAAGCTGAGCTGCACCACCACTCTGCCCTCGCCTGCACTCACCACTTCAAACCACTTGACCAGGGTGTTGAAGTTCGGGTTTTTCTTGTAATTGTGGATCAGGGACGACTGTACCCCCTTTCCTGCACACTCGATGTCTACCCGTGGCCGGTCCACCTGAGCCAAGTTCACTCGCTTCAGATCCCGCAGTCCCCAGAATAGTACCTGGGAAATGATTGGGCAGCGAGAGACTTTCCCTCAAGGAAGGCAGCCATGGGGACACTGGGCCACCAGAAAAGGAATTGGGCAGTGGGGTGGGCAGATTTCAGAGGGTGCATGCAGGCCAGGAGAGCTGAGGAGGGGTGGGCATCCCTCAGGGAGTGAAGTTCGGGCTGTGGGGTGGGAGTGGGCAGAGGAGAGGGGCAGACAAGAGAACTGGGGACAGTCTTGGAACACGGTAGTACAAATCAGTGCAGAGGGGCAGGCCCTAGACTGTTGCTGTTCCCACTGGTGACCTTGGGCAAGTCACTTCCCTCCTGGCTTCTTCGGTGAGGCCTGAAGACCTCCTACATTTGCCTGCAACAGCGCGGTATGTACTCGACCCTTGCTGGAGGGAAAGTGAGCAGGAACAAGGAGGCCAGGATGGAAGACACAGCAGAGGCCCGTACAGGGCAGCCCAGGGAAGGCCAAGTGGCCCCTCACACACCTCCACACGGTACTTGCTGAGCACGGGCCGGATGCCCACAGGCACAGGCATGATGGGCCCTCGGTCCACATCCACTGGGCCATCGATGGGTGGCAGGTCAGCCTTCCCTGCTGGCCCAATCTGGGGAAAGGGGGTCACAGGTCACATTAGGGAACCAGGGAAAGGGGTCTCTCTCTATGAGTTAAGTAACATCAGCTATGGGGAGATAGAGAAGGTCAAATGGCCTCAGACCTCCAGCTTCAGTCAGGGTGCAAAGGAGGGAGGCCCCCAGGTCACAGACCCTCTTCCCTGGCCCCACCTGTAGCAGCTCGAAGGCAGCCAGTAGGTCTCCCGCCGTGGCGTTGCCGCGGTAGATCTGGTAGTACTCGAGCTGGGGCGGGAAGCGTGGAGGGCAGTACGCCTCGTCTGCCATCTTCACCACGGGCTTGGCAAAGGTGCGGCCCATGAAGTCAGCTTTACCCTGACACCACAGACAACCCAGAGAGCTTCTCAGGGCTTGCTGTTTGCCAGACATGTTCATACCCACAGGCATCTCATTCAGTCTTTACCACAGCCCTCTGAGCTGTCGTAAGGGGCAGCCCATCTGGAGAAAACCAAGTCTTGGGGACCACTGAGGCCAGACAATCAGTGAATGGCAGGTGCAAGACTCAGAACTAGATAAGAGGCCGTCCTATCTCTAGTCCAGGCTCCTCCCAGAGCACCTCCATAGCTGAGGTGCTTTGTAGTAGGGTGGCTCCCCAACTCTTGGGGGTTCACCTAATCCTTCACTTCCTACTCCAGAACCTCCATGGAGATCTGTGAGGCTGTGACTGATTGTAGGTAGGGGCCGGGGGAGGCTGGTGTGCAGGACTTGCTGGCACATCCCCTGAGCTCAGCCTGTGCCAGGAGGTGAAGATACTCTGGCCTGGCATGCTGAGCCCTACAGTGTCAGGAATGGTTCAGGGTGTCAAGAGCCTGTAGGAGGCACCTGGAGGAACTAGTTACTAGCCCAGACTGGTGGCTTCCCAGTAAGCCTGGTGGCCAAGGATGGCTGGGGAAGTGGCCAGTAGAGGATTGGTACAGGTGGAGTGCAGGGCACATGAGGTTGGTGGCTGCTGTGAGGGTCCATGGAGCCAGAGCCCATCATACCATGGTATCCTGGTCATAGATTTCTATGACGATGATGGGGGGGTCATCCCGCAACTCATGAGCTTCACCATACAGCTCCAGGTTGTCGAACACCAGCATCTGGTCCCAGGTGGGACATAGGGTCTCATTTAGCACCTACAGCATGGGATGGGAGATAGGTGACAAGTGACAGTGGGTGGCAAGCAGGAGCCGCCTATACTCACTGCAGCTTCCAGGGAACCTGGGGAAGGAGTGCCAGACTCCCTGATTCTTCTGGAAATCTTAAAAGCAAGGCTGACATAAGGTTTGCTCTCCGCTCCTGCCAATGTCTTCCCGACTTGTGAATATAATCACAATTAATGGCCGTCGCTGTTACCAGTGTGACCTGGGCCTGCAGTCATCTGCCAGGCCTCCCCAATAGTTAGGGTACTGGCTGCCCCATGTCTTCAGCACCCCCAGGCCTCTCAGGGCTCTCAAAGCCAGAGTCCCTCCCCAACCCCCATCCTCACCTCTGTGCACTGACTCTGGTTGATGAAGAAGACACGGGCGAAGGGGTCGGACAGCCCACTGCTGTCAGCGGCAAACAGGCTGCGGGCCTGGTACATGTGGGCTCGAAGCTGAAAGGCCTGCTTCTCTGTGGGGACAGCAGAGAGACTCTGGGAGTAGGCAGCCCTCCAGCCCCCTCTCAGGTGAGGGCTGGGAATGAGCGGTCCACCCAGACTAGGGAGTCCTCACTCACTGGTGTAGACCAGGCTGATGGGGGGGAAGGAGTGCAGGCCCAGACCCTGGGCCGCCTTGACCTCCTCGAAGCCACAAGGCAGGCCGCACAGGAATTCCTTGCGCTGCTTGCTGAGGCCCAGCCACAGATACAGCTCCAGCTTAGCCTGCACCGTCCAGCCCGCTGAGCCAAAGCCCCGCTTTCCTGGCAGCTGGGGATAGGCGCGGGGTCACCAGGAACCTGGCAGCTGCCAGGGCCCACAGGGTGAGTAAGGGGAAGGGGCTGGTAGAGGCCTTGGTTAGAGGGAGGGGCCTGGCTGAGGTGAACATGGGAGATGAAGGGAGATGGGGGCCATCCTGGCCCTCCCGTTCCCCTTCACTCTCTAGCTCTCTCTGAGGGCTCAAAGGGCTCAGGCTCACAGACCCAGGAGGGGCTGTGGCTACCTTCAAGGGGAGACTGACCCACTGAAAGGATCCAGGCCCCAGCATGTCTCCCCCTTTGGCACCTTCAGGAAGAGCGTCTTGACCTTGGCGCAGTCCTTGCCCAACTCCTCCTCCACGATGGAGAAGAGCAGGTCCTTGGAGGGCACCCGCGAGTAGGCGATGCGCTTGTTGTTGCTCATCATCCAGATGAAGACGTCGGGGATGCTATGCTGGGGCTGGCAGCAGGTAAGGGGTGGAAGGGGTGTCGGCCTCTTGCAGGGCCCTCTGAGCCCGAGTGACCCTGGGGCACGGAGAAGGCCCTCCCCTTGGCCACCCACCTCATCTGCCAGGAAGCGCAGCTTCTGCAGGAAGTTCTGGCTCAGCCTCAGCTTGTCCCGCACGGTGTGCCGCTTCACCTGGGCCCGCAGGGTCCTTGCCTGGTGTCCCATGTTCTCCTGCACAGAGTGGGAGTCAGCAGAGCTCAGAGCACAGAGTGGGAGTCAGCAGAGCTCAGCTACTCAGTTGGGAAGCTCAGCCAGGATGGCAGCGGCTGTGAACTCA
Source organism: Loris lydekkerianus (assembly GCA_963574355.1). Taxonomy (NCBI): domain Eukaryota; kingdom Metazoa; phylum Chordata; class Mammalia; order Primates; family Lorisidae; genus Loris; species Loris lydekkerianus. The sequence continues at coordinate 23,280 of CAUYPK010168628.1, forward strand.
GAGGCAGACACCCCATTTTTACCTCCACACCCTCCCTAGAGCCCCTGGGGTCCAGCCGTATCCTCACCAGCTCCCTCATGCAGGACTTGAGGCGCTCCCGGTCAAGCCTGGTGCGGGACAAGTGGCTCTGGTCCTTGTCCGCGAGGGAGAGGAAACGGCTGGGGTGGGGAAACAAGGGGTTTAGCCTGTGGATTTCTCCTTCTCTGCCCAGCCCTGGGGGTCCCCTTCGTGCAGTCCTGCACCCCTCCTCACTAGCAGCCACAGCTGAGCTCCTCCAGGACACCCCGCAGGCGACGCTCTGGGTAGGACTTCTCTGTCTTGATCATCTCCTGCACGTCATTCAGGCCTTCCTCCTGTGAACCCAGGGTGGGGCTGATGCTGAGCTGCAGCCTCCTCTGCCTCCCCAAACGCTCCTCCCTACTCATCAGGGGAATGAGAAGCCTCGTGACCTGGGGCCTCTGCCTAGTGAGGTCCCTGTGAAGCATCTGTTCCTCCTAAGGAAGCTGCTGACTTCCCAGGGTCTGTTCTTAGAACCTAGAGACCTTGGCATTCATGGAATCTTCAGTTCCTGAAGAAGCTGCCTCTGGGCTGAGTCTATGGCCCTGGTGGACTCACAGGGGTCAGGCAGACCTCAGGGCTGAATAGGGCTTTGGTGCAGGCCAGAGAAGGGGTAGCTGCCTCCAGGAAACCCCACGATGGGAGGGGCCAGGACCCTCAGGCTCCTCTGGGGCCTGGGGTGGGGGTGGGAGTAGAGGCTTGGGGGAGGAGTGTGGCTCTGGCTTTGAAAGCCCTGGGAGGCCTGTGAGCAGTGGGGAAGCCAGTACCCTAACTCTCAGGGAAAGTCTGGCAGATGACTGCAGGCCCAGGTCACACTGGTGAAGGCTACAGGTTTTAATTGTGGTTATATTCACAAGACAGGGAAGATATTGGCAAAGGTGGGGGAAAACCTCATATTAGCCTTGCTTTTAAGATTTCTGGAAGAATCAGGGAGCCTAGCATTTCTTCCCCAGGTTCCCTGGAAGCTGCAATAACTAGCCGTGGCTCCTGTTTGGGCATCTGCCCAGGATCCTGGGACCTGGGGCAGGGGATGGGAACAGAGATCCTACTGGGACCTTCATGGTGAGTGCTGTGCTGATGGACCTTGTGGTGCTGGTGAGGTCCACAGGCAGCACCTTGTCCTATAGGCCCCCCCTACCACCCTGCTGGCCCCAGGACTAGCCCTGACCAGTTTGTCAGCAATGTGGTCCATGATGTTGGCATTGTAGAGGCGACGGCACTGGTCTGGCCACCAGCTCTTGATGTAGATGCAGGGCTTGCGCTCCAGGTAGGGCAGATGGAAGTAGTTCCTGGGTGGGCAGAGGGGGCAGGTTGATTCTTGGGGCCCAGGAAGGTGGGAGAGCTGGCCACAGGAGGCAGGAGGCAGCGCTCACCTGTCGGTGACCTGGGGCCGCATGGGTGGTGTGGAGGAGACTGAGGCCAGGTCCCCATTGTCACCACCCTCATCATCACTGGAGTTCTGAATCAAGTCTACTTCCTCCTCATCCCCGGCCTCTTTCCGTGGCCGTGGACGTTGGGGTCGTGATAGTCCATCCACTTCGTTCCCATAGTTGCCTGCAGGCAGAAGGTATGCAGAGAGCCTAGAGTCCCTCCCTATAGGGCCCCATCTGCTGTCCAGTCCAGGTGTTACTTTGGGTTTCGGGGAGGGGAGAAGAAAGTCAGGGCATGGGGCTCAAATGTGACAAAACGCTGGCCAAGAAAGGTCTTCATGTTCTCACTTCCCATCAAGGCTTCCAGAAGCCCCCCAGTGTCTGACTTTAAGGCCCAGTACAAGACCCAGCCTGGCCAAAGCCCATATTCCCACTCTCTCCTCTCCAGCCCAAGGGCCTCTGCCTTCCTTCCTCCCTAGGTTCCAACAAGCCTGGCCCTAACGGTGGAGCTAAAGGTCAGCCCCCTATTGGGCCTTGTAGGCCCCGGGCATTCACAAAGGTGCTGAGTCATTTCTGGCTCCTCAGGTCTGGAGTGCAGACCCCTTGAGCCCAGCCTCACCTATGGTGACCTCAAAGGTGATTGGCTTGTCTCCATTTTTCCGGTCGATCATTGACGCCTCCAGGAAGGCTCCAAAGAGAAAGAACTCGTCCATTTTCCCAGTGCAGCTCTGTGGGGGAGGTAGTTCAAACCCTACCAAATTTTGGCGGGATGATGGGCCTGGGCCAGATCTTCTTCTCACAGGCAGGCCCCTTGGCTGATGGTGGGGGCCCTACCCAGTCTTAGAATCAGGCAGCCCTCCAGCCTGGATGTCCTTGGAAGAGGGCTGGCTCTGGACACCACAGGGACAACTGTTGCTGGGAGGAGGGGCAGAGGGAGGGCCCATTTTGAAATTTTTAATTTTTAATTTTTTTTTTGAGACAGAGTCTCACTATGTCGCCCTAGTTAGAGTGCTGTAGTGTCACAGCTCACAGCAACCTCAAACATTTGGTCCTAAGCAATTCTCTTGCCTCAGCCTCCCCAGTAGCTGGGACTATAGGTGCCTGCCACAATGCCCAGCTATTTTTTTGTTACAGTTGTCATTGTTGTTTAGCTGGCCCAGGCCCAGCTCCAACCCACCAGCCTTGGTGTATGTGGCAGGCACCCTACTCACTGAGCTATGGGTTCTGAGCCATGAGGAATCATTTTGAGTCCTCTGGGCCAAGTATTGTGGGGTAGGCCAGACCAAGATCCTGCTGGGAGACAGAATGGGGACTTCTTCTTCCAGGGAGGAGGACTCATCCTGCTGTCTGGCCCCTGAGGCAGACAGGGCACAACAGGATTCGTGTTGCCTCTTAGGAAGGAGTGGGCTGGGGGTGGGGGACAGTGCAGCCTGGATCCTCACCTCTGAGATGGGCGTGGCCTGCTCCACTTGTACCTCTGTGGAGCTGGTGAGCTCAGGGTTGGAGGTATCCAAGATCTCCACTGCCAGGCCCAGCAGGAGACGGGCACGGAAAGACACGCCCTCACCCAGGCCCTCATTCAAGTCCTGGTGCTCGTCCAGCAGCGTGTAGTTGCGTGTGGAGCCATACATGTTCACCCAGGCGGGGCCCAGTGTGGGCAGGAAGCCTGTGGCAGCAGGAAGAGGGCTGGAGGGGCCTCTCCTGGGGCACCTGGCCTCCACCTGGCTGCTGAGCCTAGGACTTCATGTCTGCACTGTGTGGGACAGACCTCTCACACCTGCACTATGCTGAGCACATTCTTGGGTCTGCTTCTTCCCCATGGGGGCCTGAGCTGTATGATGGGGAGGCAGAGCCAGGCTCCCCACGTGCTGGCACTTGGACTGGGGGCTGCCAACAATCTACCAGAAGGACAGATGTCAGCTCCTCCCGGCTCCTCAGCATGGCTTTGGGGCCCTACATCGTCTCTGTAGGTTTGCCTCCCACTGTGGTGTCACCCTGCCCATGCAGACCCCTCCCCTCCTCTCCCAAGTCCCACCCTCTCCATCTTCTTTCATGGGTAGGATGTGTTGGACCTCAGGTGTAGCATGATACAATTCTGGCTTGAGTGTTTTTTTTTTTTTTGGTTTATTTTTTTGTTGGGTCTATTTTTAAAAAATACATTTATAGCATTTTAAACATTGACATAGGCTTCACATGACACAAAGTTTGCCATTTTATAGTACACATTTCAGTGGTTTTTAGTATAGTCACAATATTATGCAACCATCATCTAACTCCAGAACATTTCCATCTCTCTCAAAAAAAACCTGCACCTGTCTAGCAGTTTGTCCTAATTCACCCCCCCCCCCCCCATCCCCTAGAGACCAATAATCTACTTTTGGTCTCTATGGATCTGCCTATTCTGTATGTTCCAAATAAGCAGAATCAGATAATATGTGGCCTTTTGTGTCTTCTGCCTGATGTCCCACCCTCTGGCAGCACACCCATCTCCTTAACAGTGGCATCCCAATGGGGGGGCTTGGTAGGGAATGACCCCACTGATGGGTTTTCACATATTTGTTTCTGTGGGACAACCAAACATAAGAAATAAAACCACTGGTTTCTTGGAGGGCAGAAATAGATTATTATATTTATTATTTTTTAGACAGAGTCACACTCTGTTGCCCAGGCTAGAGCACTATGGCATCAGCCTATCTCATTGCAACCTCAAACTCCTGAGTTCAAGGGATCCTTCTTCCTCCTAGATGCCTACAATCAGGCCCAGCTATTTTTTTCTATTTTTAGTAGAGATGAGGCTCTCACTCTTCCTTAGCCTGGTCTCAAACTCCTGATCACAAGTGATCTTCCTGACTCAGCCTCCCACAGTGGTAGGATTACAGGTGTGAGTCACATAGCCCTTTAGCCCTGCAGAGCCCAGCCAGGAATAGATTCTTATCTTGCTCTATATCCTTGGCATCCTGCACAGAGCCTGGATGGTAGGAGGTGGTCGATTCCCACTGGTCTGTAGATAAGTACGATGGCTAATATGAGGTGCTATATGTGTACTATAATTGTATACGTGGGCAGTATGTATACTCCAAATACATGTGTACTGTAATTATTATATTAGATAGTCATTATCATCTTCACTTCATAGATGGGAAGATAGGTGCAAAGGCCACACAGCTACTGTCAAATCCAGGCCGCCAGTCTCTGAGCAGGCCTGAGTCCTGACTTCCCCCCTTGCCCTTGAGATGAGAACTGCTGACAAGGCGCTGGAAGTGCCAGTCAGGCCAAGGTCCAGGGTGATGGTGGTGGTGTAAAGAAGGGGGTCTCAATTATTCCTTCCCTTCATGCCAACCCTTGCCCCCCAACACACCCAGTCTCTTGCCACTGACCTTTGTCTCCATCATTGGAAATCTTGCGCAGGTCTATGAAGTGGGTACCGATGGCCACGTCATTGACCTTGTCTGAGTCTCGGATCTGTACCTTCATGCGTTTGCAGAGAGGGGGGAAGAGATCTGTGAAGACGACCTGCTCGTTCCACAGTGGCTCGTAGCTGCTCTTCTGCACTGAAGTCTTGCCCTGCAGGAGGGAGTGGGGGTTAGAGTACATAAGCCCTTGGTCTCAGGACCCCAGGTGGCAAGGAGGCTCATTTTCAGCCTGGTCTTAGCCTCTCAGCCCCATCAACTGGAGGCCGGTGCCTGCTCCTAGGCCCCACACCTGTCACCCAAGCCCCAGTCTCTTGTACCTCACATCCCAGTACCTTTTGGCCAGCAAAGAAGACTTGCACGTAGGGGTCCACAAGGTCCTTGTTTTCACCAATGAAAGCCTTCTTCACGTTGGCCATGAGGCTTGTGTTCATACGGGGCAGCCCCTCTGCTCGGTATATTTTTACATAGAACCGGGCCCACTGGCGTTCTGGGGGCACCCCCTCGGGGAGCAGCAAGTTCCTGTTGGCACACACAACCAGGGTTTTGGTGACCAGGTCCAGATCCCCAAAGTATCTTTATATCCCTGGGTCCTGGCACAATCTATGAAAGATGGCTGAGGGGCTTCAACTAGAATTAGACACTGAAGCCTATGGCACCTGCTTGTCGGTGGGATCCTGGTTGGATTTCCCCATCAGCAGTTTCCTCACTATTAAGGTAGGAATCATAATACCCACCTCCCAGGACTATGATTGGGCTTAAAGAAGCTAAAACACGAGTGCTTTGTAAATTGCAGAGTAGGATACAATCTAAGTATTAACCTTTCACAGCTTTGCGCTATATCCGTATTTCATAGACAAAAACTTCACAAATAGCTGCTCTCCCTCCCCCAGCCCATGGAAGATGTGATTCACGGGATCCCAGTATTTTTTTCCACTGAGTCCAGACAAGGGCCCAGAATATTTCTCAACAGCCTCTATCAGCTGCCTGGAATTGGCACAACAAAAGAAATTTCTTTGCCATCCTGGGGATATCTTGCTGGTGTCCCCAGGACTGGGCAGCTCCTGGACTCTGGTCTCCATTATCTACTCTTCCTGCCCACTCTCTCAGTCAGAGGGCTGTAGTTCTCAGCCATCCTACCTCACCCCTCCCTGGCTCAGTCCTTCCAAGGAGAGCCTGGATGCCTCAGAGGGCAGAGAACAGGGTGAGGAAGAGGGCGGGAATGCTCAGGGCGTCCCCTCTAGGAGCTCCCTTGTGAGAGGGAAGGGCTGGGGCTGGGTCTCCTGGGTAGGTCCCTCACCCTTCAATGTCATCCTCGTCTGTCTCATTGGCCTTGTGGGGCGTCTTGATGTTGTCCCCCTTGCCCACGACGGCGATGTCGCACTTCACATAGCCCTTTAGCCCCGCAGAGATGTCATCAGGGTCTGACAGGATGGCCCACTTGTGATGGAACTGGTGCTCTGCAGTGGGGAGGATGGCTCTGCGTGGATGCCCCTGCCAGGCAGGTCTTGCCCTCGGGCCAGCAAAGGCACCTCCTTGGCCCCTAGAGCTGGAACCTGGGGTCATAACTCTGCCTACTTTGGGCCGGGAGACGATAGAGGTCCTCTGGAGATAGGGCAGTGGGGGCGAGGTCCCACCCACAGTCATACTTGGGGTGAGTGGTGCGACTGGGAAGCCAGAGCCTCCTAACTAGTTTCTCTGCCAAAGGCCTTTCATACGTCCACCACTGCTGACAGAGACTCCCCAGTTAGAGGCCCTGCTCCTCATTTCCCCTTTCCAGCCCTCCAAAGGGGCGTCTAGGGATGAAGGTCTGTGGGCTCCTGACCTAGTCCTCCCTGGCTCGCTCTGCCCGCCCTGCACCACCCCTGTACTGCTGCTCTCCCACCTCTGAGCTCATGCCCTGGCTTTGTACCTCCACACCTTTGTGTCTGCTATTCTCTGAGCTTGGGATACCCTCATCCCCACTCTCTCTCCATACCCCCCCTCCTTCGAGCTAACTGGTAAACTTCTACTCCATCAGCCCAAGTGTCTCCTCTTCCATGCAGCCTTCCTTGACTTCCTCAGAAGAGCTGGTCCTGGCCTTTGGTCTGTGCTGTGTTCCACACACATGCCCCATCCTGCTGGGCACTGTGACTATCCACACATTGTTGTCTCCAATTTTAGACTGAGAGCTTCCTAAAGATTGGGACTGGCAGTCTCATTTCAGTATCCCAAGACCTAGGACTGTGTGGCAGGAAGGATAGATGTTGGGGAAGGAGGCACTTTAGGAAGGGTTTGCCCCTCCAGGCTTACTTTAAACCCAGTGCACAGCAAAGGGAAACCCAGACCTTGCTTTGGGAGTCTTCTTCCTCCTGTTGTGTGTGGCCCCAGCCTCTCCAGGGCTCAGAACTGCCTCCTTCCCTCCTGCTCCTTTACTTTCTACTGCTGCCCAGGCCCTGTTCTCTGAGGTGGGCTCCCTGAGGTGCGTTAGGGTCTATGTGCAGAAGCCAGCCTGTCTGGGGAGAGGCCAGTCCACCAGTATCTCAGGAGGGACAGTAGACTCTGAAGAGGACAAGGATGGCCAGAGGTCAGGAAGTCACTAGAGCCTCTCAGGTGAGCTGGCATGTCCCCAGAGAGGGGCCATGTCCTGCGTGTCCCTGGAGCTAAGGGTCTTGCCAGAGTAGATGTGTGTTGGATGAAGAGATGGACACATAGCTGGTGGCTAGGTGGGAGATGGATCACCCATAGGCATGGATGGTAGACTGCACGGCTGGCTGAGTGGATGGACAGACAGAGGGTGGATGAATTAGTGGATGGAAGGACCTGTCTGGGGTGGGTGGGAGGATACAGGGGTACATGGACAGATGTGCACATGGTTAGATGAACTGGGGAAATTTAGTCAGGAAAGAAATTCAGGAGGGATGTGGATGTGAAATTTGCCTTCAGACTTAAAGGCTATTTGAAGAGGAAGTGGATTTTTCTTTGTCCTAAAAGATAGATCTGTGGAAGTGGTTGAAGGTTATGGGGTGACTGATTTTGGTCTGATGCAGATAGTGAGATATCTAAATTAGGAAGTGTTTCTAAGCAGGTGTTTCTGGGAGCTCTAGGCAGAAGCTGGGTGACTAATCCAGCTCCCTATACCAGGTTAACACTGGACTGATGCCCTCTGAGGCCCTTCTAGCACTTATGCTGGGTGCTGTCAGGCCAGAGATGCCATACCATATGAGGCCCTGCGCTATATGCTGACCAGCCTGAAACATCATTGCACTTCCCTCCAGCCAGGCTCTGACACCTGCTGGGCAAGGCTGGCTGGTCCGGAAGGCTGCTTCCATGCCACGCCTCCTCTGGAGCTCCTGTATGGCCCCTGCTTACCTCCAGCAGAGAGTAGAAAGGAATACTTCTCTGCTGTTGCACCTGTTGCTGCAAATGTCATCCTGCTGGGGTGAGGACAGCAAACCTTTCTAGTTCCAAGAGATATGGACACTACCCAGAGCTTCCCTGCAGCACCCAGGAGTTTCGTGTCCCTGGGAGCATGCTGTCCAACAATGCCCTCGTGCAGTCAGAGGCTCATGAAGGAGGTCAGGCTAAACTGCAGATGACCAGAGCAGAGGCATGCACCTCCACCAAGAGGCCATGTGATTTCACCTTCTCATGTGCTGGGATCAGGGACAGGTTCTGCAGAAGCAGCAAACTGCAGGGTTAGTTACCCTGGCACAGAGCCTGGGCTTGAGGTCCACCCAGACCAGGTTCACATCCCATTTCTGCCACTCACAGGGTGGCTCTGCACCAGTTGTTCAAGCTGGCCGAGCCTCTGTTACTTCATTGTGGAATGGGGGTTCTGATGCCTATGGGGGATTGTGAGGGCTGGGCTGCTGGGACAGTGTGCCTGGCACTCACAAGGACTCTGCCGCCCAGAAGCCCAGAGATCTATAGCAGGCTCTTTACCCCCTTCTCTCCTTCTCTACACCCTGCTGACCTTCTCTTGGTGCCAGGCCTTAGGTCTGCCAATGGCACTGCTGAGCCCTGGGGTGGAGGCTGTCCTTAGGGATGCTAATGTCATTCCAAACAAGTGGCCCACACCTATACATGCTTCCTGGGAAGGAACATGGCAGCAGGTTGACTCCTCCTGCTCCTTGCCATACCAAATGGTCAGCAGGGTTGTCCTCTACTGAGGACCCAGGCATGCGTGGGGCAGTGGCAAGGACACTGGCCTCCCAAACTTTGGGCATGTCCCTTTATCACCTTGGGCTTTGGTTTTTCTATCTTCATAGAGAGATTAGACTAGATATTTTTAGACTAGATATTTTATTGGGTCGTGCAGCTTGAATGTCACAGTTATAACACACACCAGCCATGGTTGAACTAGAAGAAATCATCAATTTGTTCAAACTACTAGTTTAGCAGCATCTCCAAGCCACCTCATTTCTCTTGGCCCTATTTATCTGATCTGTAAAATGGGAAGAAGTGCTGCTGCCTGCCTCACTGTTTTGTGAGGGTTGAATGTGACAATTTGAGTAAAATTGTCATTGTCAAAGGGCCTAATGAGGTCATTACTGTACTCTGAGCAGTGGGTTCACTTCAAGGATACCTGGAGGTCCCCAAATTTGCCACATGGTGAGCTATCATTTGGTAGGCTGAGGGCACCTCCCCTGCCTGGCTCGCTGTCACATGCTCTGGGGGGCACCCCTTGGGGTTCCCTCACTAACTCTGCATGGTGTTGGCACATGAGCACCTATAGAGCTGTCAGTCAGTCAACACGGCTGCTCTTCAGGCAGCCTGGGTCTCTCGTAAAAAGCAATTTTAGGGCGGCGCCTGTGGCTCAGAGGGTAGGGCGTTGGCCCCATATACCAAGGGTGGCGGGTTCAAGCCTGGCCCTGGTCAAACTGCAATAAAATAGTCAGGTGTTGTGGTGGGCGCCTATAGTCCCAGCTACTCGGGAGGCTGAGACAAGAGAATTGCCTAAGCCCAAGAGCTGGAGGTTGCTATGAGCTGTCATGCCACAGCACTCTACTGAGGGCGACAAAGTAAGACTCTGTCTCTAAAAAAAACAAAAAAAACAAAAAGCAATTTAGAGGCCAAGTCCCTCAGAGATTGCCACAGCACATTTGGCATTGTGTGGCTTCGCTGCACTTGGATCGGGCAGTGTGATTCAGTGGGGGCTCTGGCTTCACCCCCAACTGGGTGGCTGGGGCAAGCCCCAGCTCTGAGCCTCTGATCTCTTAACTATAAAATGGGGGCACCAGGGCTCCTTTGAGGATGAAAAGGGGTGCTTTCAGCTCAATGGTGCTATCCAGCGAGGCAGGAATCTAGTCATAGCTCCTCCCCACACTGTGACGTTGGGTCTCCCTCACTGCATCCTCTACAGCTCCTCCTCAGAGGGCACAGGGGCAGGGCTCACCAGTCTGCCATCGCTATTTGGCAGACAGTGAGTTACTGACCTGATTATGAATAAGACCCCCCCGGGCTGGGGACACAGTTGCTCACTGCATTTGTGTACAGACCATGCATGCCACTTCTTCGCGGGCCATATGGCTGTGTGTACTAACAGCTTCCAGATGGCATCTGTGTCCTTGCCAGGCTGAGCCCACAAACTGTCACAGCAGGAAGGGCCCCATGTGCCTCGCTTCCTGAGCCGGGTGCACCAGGGCCAACCTGCCTGTGTGCAGTTACTCACCTGGCTGGGAGTACACGGTCCCCACATCCATTTTGAAGGAGCCCACCAGGGTGCCACTGCGGAGCAGGTTCTTGGAGTGAATTACCTTCCGGGCAGAACCACCAGCCACCAGTCAGGCTGTGCAGGGGTGGGACCCACTGGTACCACCTCAGTCTTTCTGGGGACATGGACTTCACAGTGAAGTGGGAGGGCATTTGGCAGGGCTGGAATGGCTGCCTGACGCTGGCTGCCAGGTACAGGTGACCAGGCTGTACACTATACAGAGGCACCAAGCATAAGGGGTGAGGGGCTCAAATCCAGCCTGTGCCCACTTGCCCAGTTGTGGGTCTGGGAAGGGGGCTGGTCTTTTTATGCCTGGTCCAGCCAGAGATGGTGCTTCTCAGGTCTGCACAAAGGTGCAGCTTCAGGTTCTGCTTGCCAGGGGTTGCCCACTCACCGAGATCTTGATGATTTTGTCGAACATAACGTCAGGAGAGACATGGAAATCGAACACGAAGTACTGGAGGAGGGAAGAAAGGTGAGCCTGTGGTCACTACAGGCAGCAGCTCCGGTCTGGGGCAGTGCCGGCCCCTCCCTCCCACTAGTGCCTGCCTGCACCCCACCCATTTCCCCTGAGTCCCCAAGTTTGGAGGAGAGGCTGTGGCAACTGTCTGGTCCTGATTGGCCCTGGGCGTAGTGGGGTGGGACCAATTAGGGGTCAGCGCCATGGGTGTAGGATGGGGAGGACGTGGAACAGTGTGTCTACCAGTCCACACTCATATGGTCACTCAGAAGGATCCACAGCCTAGGAGACCTGGGCTCTAGTCCACGTTCCAACCCTTCCCACTTGTCTTTGAGCAACACATTCAATGAACCTCAGTTTCTTGAGCAGGAAAATGGGGGATAATAACACTTCCTCAGAGTCTTGTTATGAGGCTCTGATGAGATGCTATAACTTATTTCACAAATCTAAAAGCTGTGGACTGTAAAATATCCCATGATTTTATGGGCTGCATAGATACTGCCATTAAACCACAAGGTTGCCTGGAAGATGTATCCCAACTTCAGGGATGTTAAAATGTAGAATAAGGATCTGAAAGCATTTAATCAGCTGTAGATGAAATGCCTTGGGCAGGGACTGTCCTGCAGTTACAGTCCCCTTCCCTGTCCCCCGGAAGGACCGCTGCTTTGGTGACCTTGTGGGTGGGGAGAAGAAAGAGCTGTTGCCAAGCTGCTCGGGGCAAACGTCGAAGGGAACGGCGCTCCTGCCTACTGGAGGCTCACACTTGAACGCATTTGGCTGTTACTACCAGTCAGTCCCTTCCTTTCCTGAGCCTCAGTTTACCCCTCTGTGATGTGTTGAACCTCCCCAGGGGCACTATTCAGACAGTGTCTGTGGGTGTGGTTGTAAAGTCGCAACAGCATTCAACCTGGGTGTGTGCCTGGTCATCGGCACAGCATTCACTCTGTGGAGAGTGTGCAGTGATATCAGCTGCAGTGCAGGGCAGCACGGGCCCAGGTGGTGCTGGCAGGTGGCTGGATCTCTGGAGGGCGGTGGGGATCTAGGTTTGGGACCACCAGCCCATAGAGGGTACCTGTAGCTTCAGGGATGGAGGAGACACAAGGGGAGCATGGCTGGGCACACAGGCCGAGGATAGGGCTCTGAGAAGCAGCAGCCTGCCAGCCAAGGAAGGAGGCTTGGGGGCAGGAGCTGGAGCAAAGCGGTGAGAGACTTAAGAAGCCCCAAGAAGAGGGGCGGGCAGCCAGATGAAGGAACAGGGCAGCTGGGGGAGAGCAGGATGATAGAGGTCAGTGTGCTTAGGAGCAGGCAGGTCCTTGGTGACCTGGAGGAGAGCAGTGTCAGTGATACTGCGGGGGCAGAATCAGCGGCAGGGATTGAGGTGTGACTTGAAGGGAGGAGGTAGGGACAAGCTTCATGCCCTGACTATGAGGAGAGGAGAGAAAACGGTGGTCACTGCAGAGGCATGTGGGAAAGAGGAAAGGCCTACAGGGAGGAAAGGATGACAGATTCCTAGTCCCTGTCCTTGTGCATACATGGCGTTTCATGGTTGTACTTAGAATATTCTGGAGTAGAAAATCTTATAGGCAAGGGAGAAGGAACCAGAAGAAAACAAGATAAAGTTGGGGTATTGAAGGATGGTGCAAGGCCAGATTGTTTGGGATGTAGAAAGAGCAGAATCAGAGGCAAAAGGGAGAGGTTGATGGCAGGCAGGAGGAAGAATCATGCTCCCAAGATGCCCTGGGCGCAGCCAGATGCATATACAGGGACAAGGTCTTGACTTGGTCTATGAACTGCCTACTTGTCCTAAGAGGGCAGACGTTGTGGACCTCCCTTCACACAGGCAGGCTCAGAGCCAGCAGGACTGCCGGGAAGGCCAGTTGTCTCAGAGCTATGTCAGCCCAGGGAAGGAGCTGGCTGAGTTGGGGCCAGAATCCTGAGCTCTCTGAGGTATGTCCATCATATTCCTTGTGTTTCCTGAGCATATTTCCTTTTTGTAGTAGCTTAGAAATCTGACAAGTATGTTGATTATCCCCCACTTTCCTCTGTTGTTTAGTGGAGCCAAAGGAAGATTTCCGCCAGCTCAGGAGAATTAGCCAGAAGCACTACATAGCCATCGTGGGAGAGTATCTTTCATTGAAAAGGAATGTGGTATAAGAAGAGGAGAAAGAAAAGAAAGCCCAGGACTTAGGGCTGGAAGGAATCATGGCAAGATAGTTCAGAGTGGTGCTCTCAAGTGGGGGCAATTTTAACTCTCAGGGCACATTTGGCAATGCTTGGAAATCATTTTGGTTCCCATAAGCAGGGGAGGGACTGCTTTTGGCATCTAGTGGATTGAAACCAGGGATGTTGCTAAAATCCTACAACCATGAAAAATCATTCAGTCTAAAATATCTAGTGCTGAGTTTGATAAACTCTAGTTTAAAGGGAATAGACAGAAACAAAATCAGAGCTACTGGGGTTTGTGAAAGGAACAAAATTGTGATCTGAAACAAATTTAAGATGGTCCAAAGATGAGTGGAATGAATAGTCTTTGAGAATATAAATATAGAGTTTAGGAAATGGCTGCTAGGCTAAAACTAGGAGGCACTTGGGCAGGGCAGAAATGTTTCTTGTAGCCCCATGTGCCATGGCCCGGCCCATAGCCGCTGCTCATCTAATGCCAGTTTCTTCCTTTGGGTGAGTATCCATTCAGTACAGAGACTGCAAACCTCTCCAATTACGTACTGGGCTCTGAGCATGTACTCACATGAGCCTGGGAGCCTGGGAGCCTCCAGTCCCCCCAGGAGTCTGGGAGCCTCCAGTCCCCCCAGAGGACAAGGACATGGAGGAATAACCACAATTCAGGGATGTTATCACCACTGAGAAAGGAGGGTGCTGACCTCTGACCCAGAGAGAGCAGGGAAGGCTGCTCAGTGGCAAAAACATTTGAGCTGGGCCTGGAGGGTGAGCAGGAGTTTTCCAGGGAGCCACAGAGTAGGGAGAGCAGCCTGGGCCCTTGAGAGAGAGGAAACAATTTGAATGAAAACTGAGGTGTGTGGGCCTCAAAGCAAGCCCTCAAGTCAGCCAAACGTGGCTTCTCCCCTATCACATAATCATGGAAGGCCATACAGGCCTGTCTCCATATAGGTCATGGGAAAGTAGACCCTTATCTAGGCCAGAGGCTTTTCCAGTGCAGATGCTCTGGACGTAAGGGATGCATCAGAGATGTTGATCCTGAATGTCCTGACTCCCCTTAAGGATGTATCAGTCCAAAGCCTGCACGCCCAGCCCCAGGGGCTTGCAGGAAACCATCTGGGAGAACTGGGCCCACCTGTGGTCACATAGGAGAGTTTGACTAGGCTGGGCTGAAGGGTAGACATGTGCCTGCATTTTCCTTTTGCAGATTCACTGCCAGAGGGTTCTCACGGCCGCCCAAGCTACAGGGGCACCCTCAGCCCTCACCCACCTCAGGACACAGGACATGGGTATCTTACTTGGGCCAGCCTGGGCCCCCTCTGCCAGGAGCCACTGGGAGAAACAGAGTGGACACCCCCTGCAGGAAAAGGATGCCAGGGCCCCCAGCATGCCAGGGATGCCAGGACATCTGCTTCTGGGCATCTCTCCCCAGAGCTGATTACAATGGGGTCCCCCCTCGAGCCCAGGAGTCAAGATGCTGCATCTGAGGTAGCAGCCAAAGTGCTGGGCTGGAGTCTGGCCAGTCCTCTCTGTGACTGCAGGAAGCCCCTCCCCACTTGGATGCCAGTCCCCGGCTTTGTAAGATGGGGAGATGGAGCTAGAAGGTCTCCAGAGTTCCTCACCCTTGACACATCTTCAGATGATGTAAAATACAGGAGTAGGTACCAGGCCTTAACGCCAGGGCTCGGGAGAAAAGTCCCACAGAGGAAAGTCCCCAGAGGCAGCAGAGCAAAGAGGGTGAGCACACCGGACTCGACCAGCAGGGGGTGCACACAGAACTCCACGCTGGCACCTTAAGGTTGGGTAAGGTCTTTCCCATCCAAGTTTCAGGGTCCTCTTGTGTATAAAGGAATTAATAGTGACAACCTCTGATGATCATTCAAAAGGTGAGAAGAGGTGATGCACGCAAGGGATTTGGGATTGTGCCTGGCAGGATGTGCCTGTTAATGGTGTGACTGCCTCCATGGGCTGGAATGAGGTGGCCCTGCCCTAGGGCTGTGTCCTGGAAAACAGTGGGGACCTGGCCTCATGGGGAGGGTTTGAGGGGGAGTTCATTCACAGGCACTGCTGGGAGCTGCATGGAAGTGTCCAGACATGTTTATTTCAAAGACCAGTGTGAGCCTGACTCCAACCTGGGGACTCAGAGGATGTGGCACCACATGGCACTGCTGTGGGGGCTGGAATGGGTGGGCCAACGTCAGCCCTGTTGGTACCTTTTGTGCCCCTGGACTCCCAGATACTCTGTTGGGCCTGGATGGGGCTGAGACCCACCCTCCTGACATATTTCGGGAGGCCCCTTTCCCTAACTAGGGCTGTGGGGCCACTGACCTCATTGTAATAGGGGCAGTTAGTGGACTCCTTCATGGACGTGTACTTCTTGTCATCGCCCACCTCCACACACACCACGGGGTCCATGTTCAAGCCCACCAGCTGCCGAGCCTCAATCACCGTGATGCTGACCTGAGGGCAGGAGAAGGAAAAGGCTTGGAGAAAGCTGTGTGGGCCTGAAGGCCTGGTCCTGCAGGGCTAGAGGGGCCAGGAGCCAGCACTGGACTTGGAGTCACACCCTAGGGTCCACTCTGACCACTGCCTCTAATCCACCGGCAATCTTGGGTTATTAGCTCTGTCAGCCTTGGTGTTTCATTTATAGAAGTGTGCTCACTAAAATTTCTTGCAGGGGAGTGACATAAAAACTCTGAGGTTCAGGGGCAGCGCCTGTGGCTCAAAGGAGTAGGGCGCCGTCCCATATGCCGGAGGTGGCGGGTTCAAACCCAGCCCCAGCCCAAAACTGCAAACAAACAAACAAACAAACAAATAAAAAAAACCTTCTGAGGTTCAGACCACACTCCAGACTAATCTAACTCAACCTAATCTCAGGCATAGAGTCCACCATCAGTATTATTAAAGCTCCTAGGCTATTCCAAATGCTCTGAATTCTCTCCCAGCATTGATGGCTCTGTTTCAGGGAAGGCTGCCAAACCCACTTCACAGTTTTCACACACTCAGGAATTAAGCTTTTAAGTCTCCATTAACTTGCATTAAATTTCCTGCTCATTTAAGCCAGCAGGCTTCTGATATTTCTTTGTGTTTCTGGAATTTGGCTCCTTTCCACATTCCTGCCCCCTCCTCTGTTGTTTAATTTCTTTATTTAAATGGCCAGTGAGGCTTTGGCACCCACTGGAGCCACCTTTTCTTGCCTAATGATTGTATTTTGTGTGCATTCTACTTCACCCTTTCACTGGCATTCAGCTTTCTGGAATCTAACTTCTATCCCAGGAAGCCCATTTTCAATTGTTTGTTGTTGTTGTTCCCAATAAATACTTACTAGGCATCTACTAGGGCGAGGCACAGATAGGAGTGAAACAAACTCCTTCCCCTTGCAGGGCTTACTGCAAATAATGATTGGCTTACATAGTTTAAGCTAAAAAGATACATATCTATAGCTAAAAAGATGTAAAATACAAGGAGCAAGAGAGAAAGAGAGACATTCATTTCTGGTGTTACTACCACTTTCCTGGAACCCTCATTTTAAGCCATCACTTCTCACTTTGGATTCGGAGATGTCAGTCCACATTATTAGGTGACTATGCAAAATAGAAAGAAGCACAGACATGGGGTTGCTGGACTTGGCATTGAGCCCCTGACCTGACTTGTTGCCAGGTCTGAGCGCAGATGACCACATAGGCTCACTGGGCCTCAAGTTTTTCAGCTATGGGCAGAGATACCAGCTACCCATAATGTTGTATGAGGATTGAATAAGATGTGTCTAAATGGAGGAAGCTCTACAAAATGGGAGCTACATAAATGGTTTCTCAAATAGAATCGACTTCAATTAAGTGGTTAGTCTCTCAAGTAGGTAGGGTTGTGATGCTCAGGATTATTTCACTTGACTCTCTTGAACTTGCATTTAGACAAAAAAGCTTTTCCTCAGCTAGTGTTAGCATTTACCCCAGAACATTCTTCTAATGAAACTGGCAGATTTTCTCTTTATTCCTCTCATTCTGGAGGTTTGGTATTTTACTTGCTGTGCTTTAATGCAGCTTTCACTTGAAAGGATTATCTTCCTGTTTCATAAGAAAAGAACCACCACCAAAATTATCATCCATTGTGTCTATCAAAGTCTTAAATATTCTGAAGGCCAAGAAAAGTCCACACATCACAAGTTAAATGTTAAGGAAATAGATACATTTCCTAGACCATTACTAGGAAAGTATATAAATGGGAAACTGAATATTTGCTAATTGAAACAACACTTGAATTATAACAGCAAACATTTCTGCTTGGAACTTGAAGCACCAAAGAGACATGTGAAAGTGTATAGAGGCTTCAAAGAAATTCAGTAATTAACATTTCTCGAATGAGCTAACTATTAATAACTTCATTCTGAGGAGAGAGTAAACAGACACTAGAAGTCTTTCCAGAATATTCTTTGTACAGTAGTTTAGAGAGTTTAAACTTCCATGAACTTTTTATACCAAAGATTTTTTTTTTTTAAATCTCATTATTTTTTTCCACGACTAACACTCCCAATGATGACAACAAAAATAACAATAACAAAAGGCTTCCTGTAACTCAAGACTGGGAAGTAGACAGACATAGTTTTGGCACATACCAAAGTTCTGCCAGCAAGAGACTAACTTCCCCACTGCTGAGAGCTTGGTCAGTTTTACGTTTCCTGGTCATAACGACAGCCCTTTTCTCCCTTCCCTTTTTCAGGTTTTATAAGTTTCCATCTTCCTCTCTAAAATAGAGATCAGACGGCAGTGGCGCCACCCTGGTTGGAAGCTCTGGTACTAGAATCAGGATGTGGAGTGGAGCAGGGAGGAGGGCAGAGGCTTGAACAAGTAAAACTGGGGAAGAGAAGCTCCAAAGTGTGCTCCTTGCTGGTTGGGGGGTGTCCCTGAGGGAAGCCTGGAGAAGGCGGTGTTGCACATGGTGCTGGGCAGGGGAAGGAGGGCATGAAACCCTGTTACCTCCCAGTTTGCTGGGTCTCTATAGAAGGGAGATGCAGCCCTTGAACTAGTCATTCTTCAGGATTCTGAGGGAGGAGAGTGGCCATCTCCTTCTCCAACCATCAGCAGAGGACTCCGTTTTCCCAGTGTGGGAGATGAGGAAGCAAATGAAGCCATGACTGGGACCAAGTGACCAGCTGACTCTTTTGGTTACTGACTATTCTACAGAATCCCTAAGTGGCTTCATGAAAGCCATCCCAAGGAACAATGCTGAGTGGTAAATCTAGATCCCTGTCCTGAGAGAACTCAAGTGCTCTGTGGCTTTGTGACCTGCTTCCGAGGAACCTGATCATACTTCAGGAACATCAGCTAGGAGCTAGAAATGAAAGCTGGTGGTCCCTCTAGGACTGTTCTTCTGCAGTATCCTTTCCTTCCCTCATCTCCACGTGCTGGAGAGGCAGCATGACAAGATTTTCATTTTGACAAGATCACTCCAGCAGTGGCATGGAGGTTGGGGTAGAGGAGGCGATCTGAGGGTGGGGAGGTGCCTGGACGAGAGGGGCGGAAGAGACTCAAGATTACATGACCCATCAAGAACATCTCTGCCAAATGCCGAGCACTGCTTGCTCGGCAGGGAAACTGCACGTTCACGTGGAGGCAACTGTGACTTCTTGCCTTTAAGTTGCCAACAATAGGAAAAGTTTCCATGCCACAACCATTCCAAATGGAAGAACCAGGGAATCTGGGTGCACCATGGTCTTTTCCCCTCCAGGCTTCTTTTCAGTGCTGCACAACCTTTAGAATGGTTCTGAGCCACCAGGACTCTGCCTGCCAAGTTCCCTTCTCCTCCTCTCACCAATGGGGTGTGCTTTCCTAGGCCTTCTTAACTGTCAAAGCCAAGTTCTCCCAGAGAGTCAAGGCCCTTCTGGTTTTATTGCTTTACATGTTGTATTTATTGGAAGTAAAACTAATTCCACGTTTGCATCCTCATAGCTCTTTCTCAAAGCGTGTTAATACTTGCAGTTGAGCTGTGAATGAATGAACCTCTTGGGAAACACTACCAGATTAAATACAACAGCTGTTTTCTTCTGTTCAGGTTGAAAAGGTCTTTGGAGGGAAGACCTTTTTTTTCTTTGATTTAATACAAAATAATTTTAAAAATTTATGTAAATAAATTTTGGTAAGATTGACATAACAAAAGCGATCTAATGAAAATATCTGTGCTACATACATAAGGATTTCTCTTGACAAGAACTAGTAAATTTTAGACATTGTATCAGAAGAAGTACTTAATCTCATGCTTAATCTCATGCTTTAATTTATTTAGATGCCCAGGAACGTTTATCTCAGTGTGTCTCAGTTAATAAAAGTTGCTGGCAGGAAGTAGTTTGAAAAGCTTTCGGAAACAAGCAGTAAGTAATAAACTAAAGATTAACCAGGGACCAGCCGGCACAACTGTCCAGAGGGCTTGATTATAGAGAAATCAGCTGCTCTCACTGCTGTGATCCCTTGGGTTTGAACCTTGGTGCAAGTCCTGACTATGACCTGGGGCAAGCTCCTTAGTTTCCTTGGGCCTCAGTTTCTTACCTATAAAATGCAGTAACACCTGTATTTGGGTGGTTGTAAGAATTATGTTAATATAAATGAAAACATATAGATAGCTCCTTTAAATAGCACAGTGCTATTTAAATCTTTTAAAAATGTAAGTTACATTAACAACAACGATTCTGTTTTCAATGTGCCCTTACCTGGCATGCCAGTGACAAGGTATCTAAACTGGAGTCTTTTTTCATTGAAATGTTCTTGTTCTCAGCATACAGAGAAACAAATCCCTGAGCCCAATCCCTTGAAAAAGCCCACAGAAATCTCGGGACACTTGGTGTTTGGGTTTGGACAGAGAGATAAGGGGTCAAGAGTCTCAAAACTCTAAGTAACCCAAAGGCTTGAGGTAGTTTAAAATTCTCTCTTAAAAAAAAAAAAAAAACAAAAAAAACCCACAGGGGCAGGTCCATTTGACACTGCCTGGGGCTATTTTTCAAGGCTGGGAAGATAGTTGCTGAGTAAATGAAAAATAGCTGAAGCAAAATTAAGCAAAAAAAACATGATCAGATATATCTTTTACACAGGTAAGTGCCATGTAGTTCCTTACATAATCACCCGAGTGAAGTGATGTAGGACCACCCTTAAAGAAGGTGGTGCACACAGGGCCTGGGAAATGGACATCAAAGAAAAAGCTTTACCTGGAGAGAGGGGGCTCACTCTGATTCTGGGGCCCGGTGCAGGTACCCAGACAGGACATACCCAAGTCAGGAAGTGCAGTAGCAGCCAGGGGGGGTTTTCTGAAAGCTCTGCCCTTCTGTTTTTTGTTTGTTTGTTTGTTTGTTTGTTTTTGAGACAGAGTCTCACCATGTTGCCCTCAGTAGAGTGCTGTGGCGTCACAGCTCACACAACCTCAAACTCTTGGGCTCAGTTGATTCTCTTGCCAAGGCCTCCCAAGTAGCTGGGACTACAGGTGCCCGCCACATGCCTGGCTATTTTTGGTTGCAGTTATCATTGTTGTTTAGCAGGCCTGGGCTGGGCTCCAACTCATCAGCTTTGATGTATGTGGTTGGCGCCCTACTCTCTGAGCTATGGGCACCAAGTTGCTTTGTCCCTTCTGATCAGCCACCATTCTCACTCAAAGCTAGGAATGCTCAGCAGTCTTCCGATTTACAGCTGGGTCTTGTTAGCCTCCAGTGGAGGGTCTGCAGGGGTCCTCAAACTGCAGCCCACGGGCCACATGAGGAGGTGTGATTGTATTTGTTCCCGTTTTGTTTTTTTACTTCAAAATAAGATATGTGCACTGTGCATAGGAATTTGTTCATCGTTTTTTTTATTTTATTTTATTATTATTTTTTTTTAAACTATAGTCTGGCCTTTCAACGGTCTGAGGGACAGTGAATTGGCCTCCTGTTTAAAAAGTTTGAGGATTCCTGGTCTAGAGCAATGGAGGGACCCTGGACCCTTTCTGAGAGATGCTTCCTCCTTCCTTGCTTCCAGTTTATAAATAAGTACTGGTGCCTCTGGCCTGTACATCAGTCTATTGTGAGTTGAGTTAGTGTATTTCTGTCTCTCAGGCTCTAATCAACTCTGGGAGAAAAGCAAAGATTGAAGGCCTGGCCCGAGGCCAGTGTGGCCCTGTTTCTGCAGTCATCAGGCATGCTTATCACCTGTTCTGCCTACACTGTGGCCACATTTTGTGTTTTATAGCTGTAAACCCTTTCTTATCTCAGTCTTTTTGTCTCTAGTTTTAGAAACATACAAACAAAAAAGTTAGGTATTAATCTCAGAAAATACAGAGAAGCAAAATCAAGAAAATATGATCACCCACATTCTTACCATCCAGAGATAATCAGGATGGACATTATTTCCAGCAATAAAATAACACAAAACAATTTTTAAAAAGACCAAAATACTTTCTTCAAAGGCTCCCATTATAAATGTTTGAATACTTTTTTTGTGGATCTTCTTGGTCTCTTTATGGTTTTGCTAAGTGCGTTCTACTTGTTGGGGAGCCTAATGCAGCCTTACAATGAACCGCCACCCCCAAGACAAAGGACACAAAAGATCTAGTTAGCACCCCCCCAAGTTTGTGCCAAAGGACCCTAAGTCACCAAAGTGCTCCAGGCAAACTGTGGAATTTGCCTACCCCTTGTGGCCCCACATAAAAGGGGGTTCTAACTACCCCTGGGCACAGACACCCTCTTTGTACTGCCCAGGTGGGTCACCATCCCCTTTCAATAGACCTGACCTGAACATCTCCACTCTGGGTACCACCGCTTACACCTTTCACCACTTTATGAAGTCCAATGCTAGACACAAATCCTAGAAGGCCCTTGACCAGCATAAGCAGAGTTCTTAAGCTCCTCTTTGGCCTTGTACCTCTCTACTGATGATACTTCTAGGAATGCCTCCCAGGAGCAAGCTTACTTTAGGAATTTATATTTAGCTGTGGCTCTCTATGACCCCAAGATCCATGTGTCAACAGAGTCTATAATGCACATCTATCTGGAACCCCCCACTAGAGAAGAATCTGAAAAGCATGAGGCCTCCAGGTGCCTACCTACCTGGTAATCCATGGGCCGCCCGGCACTTGGCTCCATCTTTATGTCTGGCTTAGATCTGAGGAAGAGAATCACCATCAAGCTTAAGTGTATGGGAACTGCTGATGGGCGAGGAGGGCACTGGCAGTGATTAGACCTCAGAGAAGAGCAGAGGAACAGAATCATGGCCTACGAACATGCAAGAACTTCTGAAAGAATGAGGATGAGTTGTTCTCAGAGGCCTCAACAGAGAGGACTAATCAAAGGCAGAAGTAACAGGGAGGCAGACATTAGATCAAGAGGTTCAAACTTGGGCTGGGCAGCTCTGTGGCTTCCTAGGCTGGCATTAATGACCTGGGGACATGCCTGCAGCTACTGTACTCTGCCTTTGTAGGGAGAGAGGTGAGAGAGATATCCAAGGAGAGGAAGAAAATGGTAGGGTTGGGAAGAAGCTGTCCGTGGATCCTGATACTTTCCCACCCAAATTCTAAGCATGGCAATCTGGGTCCTGCCTAACAGGGTGGGGCAACAGGGGATGTGGGGCTGCTGTCCACTCACCTCTTGTTAGAGACATTGGTAGTGAGAGCTGTGACTGAGGCCAGAGACACAGAGTCAGGATCCAGCCTGTCCCCTAGTCTAATGGCCAGATGGTCCAGGTCCTCCATCTCCAGCACTGCTGGTTCATCTGGGAAAGAAGAAAGGCTGGTTGAATGGGCTGACTCATGGTGGGATAGTGCCTGAGTTTCTCCTTTTACTCTGGCATCCAGAAAACTGAGAGCCTCAGATGTTTAATTAGTTGCATCTGCTTAGAATGTTGTGGGCTGTATATCGGCAGTGTTTTTTAGCTAGTCTTGATGTTTAATTTTAATTGACATCGTGTCTGTTCTTGCCTATTTATTTTAATTGAACGCTCTGTTATTGTTTACTATGTAAGCACTAAAAATCCTTTGAGGAGGAAGGCAGGGAATAAAAATCCATACTCATGCATCTCTCATAACAATAGCTACCATTTATTGGGTGGCTACTATGTGGCCAGGAACTTTACACATAAGGACATATGTCCTTATGGTCAAGACCTGCTCCAGTGGGCATTATTCTCATGATACAGATACGAAAAGTTAGGCTTAGGAAGGAATTTATCCATATAAAACAGCTGATGAAATTCAGAACCTAATCTGCACTGGCATGTATTAACCAAATGTGATGAAGAAATCATAATTCTGAAAAGCCACCCAAGGATGTTGGGTCTGGGCCTCAGCCAGCAATGGTACTGTCTCAGTTTCAGGAGAAAGGCACAGCTGGAATTGACATGGGGGCAAGAAGGTGGGGGAGATTCTGAGGGCCATTGGGCCAGACAAGGGATGCTGGGGAGGGCGGGCAGCTGGGAACCTCAAAGGTGGGCCCCTGCACAGCTTTCCTAGCCACTCCATTTCTCCCCATGTCTTCCTCCTGGCCTCCCTACGTCTTCCCCCTTCCTAGCTACTGCTCTGGAAAGGACCTACCCTGCCTCTCTCTCCTGCCTGTAGGTCAGGCTGCGTGCATAGGGCAAAGGCAGGACAGTGAGGCTGCCTCTGAGCAAGCACACCTGGGACTCTGGTTTTCCCCTAGAAATAAGGAATTGGCCAAATAACCCTTTTTGCTGTTCCCTCCTGTAATAAAACATCTGGGAGCTTCTGTGTGAAGAAAAAAGCAGCAGAAGCACTGAGGGCCAAAGGAGCCCTCATACACAGGCCACTGACAGAGCACTCTCCGCTCATTTCCAGACCCGTGGAGACGCAGTCCCTTCCTAGGTCCCAGGGCCCCTTTCCTAGAGGACCAAAACTCGCGGGGGGGTGGGGGGGGGCAGGGCCTGGCTCCTCGGCCAGCCAATGAGAGGCCGGACCTCTGGGCGGGAGGCTGGAGGCTGTGAGGGGCCAGGGAGGGCAGCTGCCCATCCTGGCAGGAGCATCTGTCTTACCTTGTCTTTGGGGCTCCTCCTTGTGGGTCCGGCTCTTGCCGAGCTTCATGGCGGAGAACACGCTCCTCCCGGCTCTGAGAGGGGCCACCGGGATGAGGTGGAGGGAGAAGGACGCATGGAGGAAAACACACAAACACACAGAAGAGCCAAACAGGAGAAAACGCATAAGAGAAGGGGCGATGGATACCTGGCCCCTCACCTATTGGTCACAGGTTATTGGGGGCCTGACTCCCAAGCCAGGAGCCATGGGGAAAATGAGGGCAGAGGTGCCCCTCCACTTCGTCCTTTGCTGTCCTTTCACCCACTGAGTAACTGGATGGGGGTCTGGCCAGTGACAAAGGGGACCTTGAACTGGAAAGAGCCGTTTTCACTGGAGCCTCTCTGGATCTTGGACTTCCAGCCTGACCCCAGCCCCCTCGGTCCAGCCTTCTCAAAGCTCCCAGCTCTGCCAGTGTCCCAGGCTTGTCCTCCCTGTCCCTGCATCCCACCCCAGCTGGTTAGAAAGAAAGCCAGAGGACGGTGGACAGAGCAGGAGGACAGAAGGGCAGAGGCTGCCAGGCGGCGGTAGGTGTGGTTGGAACTAGCTGTTCAGTTCTCACGTGGCCCTGGTGCCCATAGCCTGCCTTACCTTTCTCCAGGTCTCCTTGGTACCCAGGGAGAAGTAAGAGTTGGACCTTTCCTATTTCTCTTCTGTCCTGGTTTTTGCCCCTTCTCCCTGTCCTCACTCACTGCAAAACCCCTCTTTCCCCCAACCCTGGGAACTTACAGCAGAATCCATAGTTCCTACCTCCTCTCTGGCTTGGTGTGGCCCGTGCCCCCAGGTGAAGGGCCTTGCAGTCAGGGGGCTCAGGGAAAGAGGCAGTGATATCCCTGTAGCGGAGCCCGTAGTCCCGGCGCCGGGAAGGACCAGGAGTAGGATTGGCAGGGGTGAAGTACAGTATTCCATTACCCTATCCATATTGTATGAGCAGACACCTGACTCCCTCCACTTCCCAGTCTCCTCCGCCTGGGTGAGGCTGTCAACCAATGGGAATGGGCAGGGCCAGGTGCAAGCAGGCTCTCTTAAGGTCAAGCATCCCCCTGTGGAGGCTTCACCTTGGTTTCTAAGATCCCCAGGTCCTTGTTCTTTATGCTGAGTAATGGGAGCTTGGGAAAAACCTTGCTGTCCCTGTGGAGATGACCTAGAAACCTCAAGCCCCTCTTCCCAGGATTGAGGAGCCCTATCTCAATCCTAGGCCTGTTCACATGCTGGACAAGGCCTGTCCTTATCTCATTGAGACAGCAATCAGGAGCCACCCCTTTCATACGGCACCAGCTTTCAGATTAAGACACACTAGCATGTTCATGAGTTCCTAAAAAGGGGTGAAAGAAGGCTGATGTGTCTGCACTCTGTGGAATGTAACAAAGGGAAGAACTCTAAAAAAATCAAGCTTAATGCTTTGGAATTATTTTAAAAAGTTTCTCCCTGGCTGAGGCTGGTGGCTCACACCTGTAATTCTAGCACTCTGGGAGGCCGAGGCTGGTGGATTGCCTGAGCTTAGGAGTTTGAGACCAGCCTGAGTAAGAGTGAGACCCTGTCTCTACTAAAAATAGAAAAACTAGACAGGGGTAGTGGCAGGCGCCTACAGTCCCAGCTACTCGGGAGGCTGAGACAAGAGGATCAATTGAGCTCAAGAGTTTGAGGTTGCCATTAACTATGACACTATGACATTCTAAAAAAGTTTCTCCCCTTTAATAAGAGATAAGTTATATATACACTCAAATAGATATAAGGCATACATAAAATGGCCAAAAAGAGATTACATAGAGCCAAAGACTTTTCCAGATGTTTGCTCATTTCATCTTCCTAGCAATCTTATGAAGGATATATTCTTCTCATTCAACCAATGAAAATATTGAGGCTCAGAGAGGTGAAAATAATCACAAGTCACATGGTAAGTGGCAGAACTGGGATTGAAGCATAAAGCTCCTGTGTCCTAGTCTGCCCCAGCTCCTTTTGATGCTGTGGGACTAGACTTCTCTGACTACAGACTCCATCCTGACCATCTGGAACTTCAGCAGAAGGGCTCCAGAGCCTGCGCTCGTAGGCATGGGTGTGGCAGTTTGCACATTGAACCATCTGTGAAGAATCCTGCAGACCATGCCCATGTTTATGAAGAAGTGGCTTGTTCAAAAAATTAAGTATCAACAAGTTTGGGAAGAGATTGCTATAAACATTAAATTGCTGGTGACTAACAGATCAAACAGATCAGTGGACCCACCAGAGGCAATCCTGGCTGGCTGTAGCATCCTGTAGGATTTCTCCCTGCCTGGTGACCCCAAAGGGACAAGTGTCCCCCAAAGGGACAAGTGCTGATGTCAGTCCTCTGACCCCTGCCACAGACTCAGCCTCAGGAGTTGTGGTTACTTCTGGCCCTTATTCCACTCCATTTCTCCCCATGGTCCCCTCCTGTCTCAGCACCTGAGTTTCCTTTCTACCTACCCTCACTGCCTTATGACTCTCCTGAATTACACAGGAGTCTCCTGCATTGGTCAGGTCAAGGTTTGACTTGGCACCATCACTTTTCTGCCATTCCTGGGGTGTGCTAGTCTTAGAGACCCCAGCCCCACCTCATGTGTGACTTACACAATGCCATCACCATCTCAGCCTGCTCCACTCACAGAACCCCCTGGGAAAGTGCTCTAAGATAGCAGGACAGAGGCAGGCCTTGCCTGGAGAAGCCAGCTGCCCAGCTTGCTGGGATGGGATCTGGCCCTGCTGGCTGTGGCCCAAAGAGAGTGCTAAGAAGCAGGAAATTGTGGCTTTCGGGTGTGGCCCAAAGAGAGTGCTAAGAAGCAGGAAATTGTGGCTTTCAGGTGCTGATCCCAGGGACCCACCCGCAGAAAAGGACTCCAGGCATCCTTGGGTAATTATGGCCCTTGAATTTGAAAGGCACTTTATTCCTTAAAACAAACATATTTGGAGGTAAAGATTGAGACTTAAAAAAAAAAACCCAACAACAACTATACTTATCTAGCCACCTGTACCACTCCCCAAAGCATTTCAAAGGAGAAATTCCTCTCTCAACCCTACATAATTGTCACGGCCTGAAGTAGGACAGGCTCACTGGTAGTATACCTGTGTGCCTCAGAAGATCTCCACATGGTTTATTCCTTGTGAAAAATGCAGAAATGTGTAGTGAAGGATGTCATTTCCAGAATTCTTACCACCGGCTCTGTGCCTGTTTGCTTCTCCTAGACTTTTCTCCTCAGTTCATCGCTACCACTGCCCTTTGTGCGTTTCTGATCAGTGACACCTCAGAAGTTCATTACAGAAAGAGCCCCTTCTGCCTGATTGCAGCACTGTTCCCAGAAAGCAGTCTCTTGGCAAAGGATAAAGGAGATTTTGAAATAAATGTTAACTTAATCAGGTAATTTTGAAGATTATCCAGTTGTATTAAAGACTTAGATTTCAAACAATATAATTTGCTGATTAGATTTCTGTTGACCTTTTTTTTTTTCTTCCAAAGTAAACTCTGCATTTGGTCTAGCTGGGTTTTGCAATTACCAAAGTAGGATATGGTGAGAAACAGCAGAGCAAACAAGTCTGTAAAGAACTCAGTGAAAGCCTGCTTTACAAACCCTGACTCCTTATTCACCGACATATTAAGGCTTGAGAAGCAGGAAGCAAGGGGAGGCCTCCTGGGAGACATGAGGATTCGGAATCACATCTGAGCTTCCTGTTGCCGCATTCAGCACAGTCAGAATGACACACGCCTACAATCTAGACTGGTATTTCTAGAGAAAAGATTTTAAAATTAGTTCACTCATTGTAAACTTTTGTTCATTTTTGGATCTGACAATTTCTCTGCTCATTCTGTGGCTCAGATTTAGAAGCACGTCGCTGTGGTTGTGTGATGCACACAGGGTCCTAGGGAAGAGCTTGGTATTCATAATGGCTTAGGGACATTCACCAAGTTAAATTTAGTGACTTACATATTTCTTTATTCAGGTCTATGTATTATTCTGAAAGTTGTGACTTAGAAGGGCATGACTAAATGAACTGTAGCCTGGGCCTACTCACTGCCCAGGGCTTCTGCCCTGTGATTGGCTTCGGTTGAAACTATTTCCGTTCTTTAGCCCGGGCCTCAGCTAATCAAGATAAACAAATTCCTATCTATGAGAAATGGAGTCTGTGGTCCTTCTTTGCGTTGCTCTGATAGCCAGATTCTCCAAACTTGAGGACATGTTCTCCAAGTGCCCTGTGATGGATTTATCTTTTAAATTTTCCATGCCCCAAGTACAGGGAATTTCATAATTGCAGCCTTTACAGGTATCTTTGAAAGCATGTTGATTTTGGTTAGTCTCAGTTTCCCATAAGTAGGCAGGATAGAGCAGCGCCTGTGGCTCAGTGAGTAGGGTGCCGGCCCCATATACCAAGGGTGGTGGGTTTGAACCTGGCCCTGGCCAAAGTGCAATGACACACAAAAAAATAGCTGAATGTTGCGGCAGGCACCTGTAGTCCCAGCTACTTGGGAGGCTGAGGCAAGAGAATCGCCTAAGCCCAAGAGCTGGAGGTTGCTGTGAGCTGTGACGCCATGGCACTCTACCGAGGGTGAAAAAGTGAGGCTCTATTAAAAAAAAAAAAAAAAAAAGTAGGCAAGATAGATCAACCCTTTATGTAAGAACCACCCTGTCTCTAAACTGCCCCATTAGCATCTCTGCCCAAGTTGTACCAGGAGGCTTGGGAGAACCACAAGGGCTTACTCCGGCCCCATGATCACTAGGGAAGCTGGCTCCTTAGTTCTCCGTGGGGGCCCCAACCCTCTGCAAAGCTTGAGCACATAGTATCATGAAAACATATTTCCCATTCCCCCCAACTAACCTATCTCAGAATCTTACGTTTTCAGAGGAACACAAATTCTTTCATGGGTTGAATGTTAGGTTTCCCTGTAGAAACTTAAATCTATTTCCGTTTATCTCTCCTCAGTGGAGACAGAAACTAGCCAGCTTTGCTACCTGTCATCCTTTCAGAGACTGAGTCCCCTTGGTTTTTCCTTCTTCAGGCTAAAGAGTTTCAATTTGTTTAATCTCTTAGAAATCCCGTTTTCCTACTCTTTCAATACTCCTACTGCTCTACACATTGATAATAATACATGCTGGTTTGCTTTGTCTCATATACCGTATATACTCGAGTATAAGCCGAGTTTTTTCGGCACAAAATTTGTGCCGAGTTCGGGTTTTTTGGCACAAATTTTGTGCTGAAAAAACTCGGATTATACTCGAGTATATACGGTATTAATTGAAGGCGGCAAGAAATTAGGACGGGGTAGGGCTAGAGAAGCAGCAATTGTGTGGGCCTACTGTGTGCTAACACTGAGAGGCATCTGCTACTCCAGCTGTAGTCAAAGGAATCAGGCTAGTCTGCGTCCCTGTGGGTCTGGCCTGGGACTGACTGGGGAGCTAGAAATCAAGAAGGGCTTAGAGCATCACCAGTCTCTGACAGAGAGCTGGGCACAGGCTCTGTTTGTGTCCCATGTAAATGCTTTTTATATTTACACATCCATGGAGAAATCTGAACCTTGGAACCCTCTCTCTAAGAGCAGCCTCCAGCTCAGCAACCCCCTCATCACCCACTTACTCCAGGCTTCAGCTCTCCGGCTCCCTCTCTAAGCCTGGACACATTCACTGCCTGAGGCTCTTCCCTTGCTGGGAACCTTGTAAACTCCCACATCCTTTAGGTCTCTGGGCCAGAGGTCTCCCCACATGGGCCATTCCCTCCATCACTGCAATGTCAACACTGCTTCATTATTGCTTCTGCTTGTGTGTAACAAGCATGAGTTGGAGTTCAATATGCTTTTGTCAAGGCAATGACCAAGGCTATGAGTGCCCTAGAATCTTCTCGTAAGCAGACACCCCTAGCCCACACCAGTGCCGATCAGTGCAGGCCCCTAAACACATAATCGTGTTATTTGTATTATATCTGCATATGAACTAATTTTTAACACAGTTTTGAGCAAATCTCTTAACATCTCTGGGGCTCAGATTCTTTATCTGGAAAATAAAGCCATTCTTATCTTTCAGCTCTCATTGGTGTGTTTGGAGAATTAAACTTAAGAGTACAATTAAGCGCTCTAGACTCTTCCTGGGTCTGTTGCGGACTCTGGGTGGGAAGTGACATTTTGGTTTTTGGTTCCAGCTCTGCCCCTGTTCTGGGACTCAGATTCAACATCTATAAGGAGAGTTGACAAGAGGCCTTCTCCAGTGTGGTCAGCCCTGGGGCCACCCCTGCCCTTGGGAAGTCCCCTGTGAAGCTAGAGTCTCCAGATGTCAGTGTGCTTCTCAAGGAGCCTACACAACCCATTCATAGCACCCAGGCTTTGCATCCTTCCAGCCCCCTGTGGCTGCTACCGTCTGGAGCCCCCTTTTCTTCCCCCTACCATGCAGTGACCCAATCTCCCTCCCAAGGAAGCCTTTTTGGGGAATGGAGATAGTGAGCCACCAAAGTGGTGGTCTCTCCTTAGCCTTCTTCTCTTGGTGGGCCCTGCAGCCACACAGTGCCCAGAGCTTTTCCTCCCTGCCCAGCCCTGCCTTAACTCTGGGAAGGGTAGGTCCATTGCTCCCTGAGCTCTTCCCTTCCCTTGCCTTTAGCTGTACCCTGCCTCTCAGGGAAGCCTGAGGGTCACAGAGTAGGGGGCTGAAGGTGCAGTGGAGGAAGAACAAGGCATTGGAGGGAGGAGGGTCACCCCTGAGAGTGGAGAGTGGAAACCAGAAGTCCCGGCCACCTGCCCTCCCCACCCTAGCCCCACCCTGCCCCTTGGCCCCAGGGTCAGAGGGAAATGCTTCCCTGCACACCTCCGCGCTGGCCCTGGCTCCCCCGGAACAGAGCGCCCTCCCGCCCTCCACAACCCTTAGGTGAGGAGACTCTGGGCCCCGGCACCTCTGCCCTGACCTGGGACACCTACTTGTACTCGCCATTTCTGCCTCCCTTGGTCTTCTCTCTGCCTTTGCTGAGTAGGGGGAGAAAGGGGGAGACAAGGGATCCTGTGTGAGAGGGTGTGGGCCAGAGACCCTTGCAGCCTAACCCTGGCCCTGCTGGCCCCACGGGTCCCAGAGCCTCCTTGAACCACAGATCCCTCACCCCACAGCCTCTTCTATGGCCCAAGACTACTGGGCAGGGGTCCCATGGCCCCTGGTTCCATGGAGAAGAGGGAGGGGCTCACAGAAGGGGG
This sequence comes from Loris lydekkerianus, assembly GCA_963574355.1. Lineage (NCBI taxonomy): Eukaryota > Metazoa > Chordata > Mammalia > Primates > Lorisidae > Loris > Loris lydekkerianus. The sequence goes on from CAUYPK010168628.1 coordinate 54,649, forward strand.
ACTGGGCGAGGAAGTGGCCTCAGGGTGTCACTGATCTTCTCCACCCCAGGCTAAGGTCTGGTGATTTCAGAATGGTCACTGTGGCTTCCCCAGGGAGCACAGAGTTGCAGGAGTCTGGCCACTCTCTAGCTTGGTCACCTGCTTCTCTCTGACCTCCTCCCTTTGTCCCTTCCAGTGGTGCCAGGAGCTCCAAGCCTCCGGGGGTCTGGAGGGAAACCAGGGGCTGAGCCTGCTCTGAGAGGGTGTGGGGGGTGAGGAGGTGCACTGTTATGAGGGCACCCAGTCCCCAGAAGACAGGTAGGTGGGGAGGTGCTGGGGTGGCGTGTGGGGTGGGGCTGTTAAGTGATCTACTATTCCAGAGCTCAGCATTCCTATCTCTCTTTAGAGAGGCTTCCAGAAAACCCTTCTGGAATATTCTCTAAATCCTTTTTTGATGTTGTAGCAATGAAAAGGAAGAAAAGGAAGTGAGTAACAATCAGAATTTCCCCCGTCCTAATAGCCTGTTCTGCCCAGGTAGACTTGACTCACACCTGATAGCTCAGGACCTGGAGGCCTAGACACAACTCAGCTGCAGTCCAGCTCCAGCCAGCTAACCTTCACCTTAGGCAAGCAGGTCTGTCCGTAGTTCAAAGGCATTAACATCAGCCAGGTGTCTGGCTTCCCAAATCAGCAGACAACAGCTTGCTGAAGAGAAGGGGGACTGAGCCTCAGTAGCCCCAAATTCCAGCTTGGCCAGAGACGCTGGGTTCTGTGAGCTACTTTGGGAGCTGTTGCAACTTTGAAGCTCAGCCTGGCAAAAGGTACCAGGGAGGGATTTTCTAGCCCTCAGGGGGCTGTGGGAAATGATTAACATCACTCCCCCTACTCACGCTTCTGCACACCCCCCAGCTTACCCCCCATGCACCTTCCTCTCACAGCCCTGCCATGCACATGTGCCCTGCAAGCATAGGAGGGAGGTACCTGGCTTCACAAGTCTCTACTGGAGTGGAAGAATGATCCACAAGGAGAACAGAAGTGGCTCCTGCCTTTACCTCCCTTGAGAGAGACCGTGCAGAGAGAAGCCTAGCAGGAATCCCTACATTTCCAGGGACACCAGACAGGGGGGTTGGGCAGCAGAAGGAGATGGGGGTGATGGAGGGCAGGAGGGCCAGGCCAGGTGGAGAACATAAGGGGAGAGAGTCGTCGAATACAGGGCATCTGGAGGAAAGGCCCAAGACTCCACAGTTTAGCTACAAGGTTAAGGCCAGCATTCCTTTCTTTGTCTACTCTAAGACATGGCCTCTAGACACTCCCTCTCTATGAGACAGCAGCAGCTACACAGCTCAGACTCCAGTGGTTTGTGCTGCTCCCCAGTGCCGCATGGACAATGCATGTGCCGGTGAGTGTACACAGACACGGGCACTTCCATGCACGTGTGTGCATATGTGTGTGCGTGTTCAGGGCCAAAGTCTCCTCCTCAAGCCAGAGACTGGGGGAGATGTATGCTGACATGCAGGGGCCTGGAACCCCAATTTTGTGCTGCTTGCTACAGAAAAGGGCAGCCATGTCTCAGTAGCCCCAAATCTCAGCATGGCTGGCTGACCTTGGCTCCTCTGAGGTGCTTTGGGAGATGCTAACCATGAGGTTAGTAATTTATTCCTGCCCTATGACACTGGCACTGGGGGGAGGTGAGTCCTGTGCCCACAGCCCTGGGTGGCTGTGAGGCTCCTGAGTGGGTAGCATCTGCTGGGCCTTGATACAGGGCAGGGTGCTAGAGCTTAGCAGGAGCTTGGTGAGAGCGACCAGACCAAAAGGTCAGATGCTGCTCAGGGCAGGAGAAGTTGGCATCAGGATAGCACCAAGTCTGGCTGAGCACCTACCACAGGCCAGGGCCTGTGCTGGGCAATTTGCTGCTTTTGATCCTAATATTTCTGTGGGGCATCAGTGAGCCAGTACAGGTGGAAGGTGATTCCCAAAACAGCAGAGCTGGGGGGTGGGTCTGTGCTCCCCGCTGCACTGCTCCCACATCCCTGGGGCACTTTGCAGGAAGCTGGCAGAAGTTGGAGGCCCCTGGCCTGGGGGCAGGGACTAGAGGAGTGGTCACATGACCGGGAGAGGCCTAGGAGAGATGGAGCCCTGGGAGCTGAGGGTGAACAGGCAGAGCTGCCACACACAGTTCCTGGGGAACTTTGGGTCTGGAGAGTGAATGGCCTTGCTAGGTGGGCATTTGCATAAACCCCTCCCTGTGTGCAGCCTCATAGGAGCTGAGGCCCGAGGGCCACATGTCCCTGTTGGGAGCCATCTGATCCCTCGGGTGATGACAGGGACATGATGAGGTCCCTAAGAAGCAGAGGGGCTGGAAGGTGGCCCAGGCCCTGGAGAGAGGGGTGCTGGAGAGCCCAGAGGACCTCCCACATGAGCCTCCCTTCCTTCTGGGGGAGAGGGCCTCAGGGTTTGCCTGGGCTGAGGCTGTTTCCCACCTGCTCACTGTATCTGCTCCCCCTGCCCAGCAAGTGCTGCATTCACCCCCACAGGCGGGAGCTTTCCCCCTTCCTGTCCTCCTCAGGGAACAGAGGTCTTTCCATTGGCCAAGAGGTTGGCAAAGGCCCTTCTGGAGGCACTCGCCTCCCAGAGCTGGCAGGCCTGGCTTTCCAGGCATTTCTGTGACAAGGGAAGACACAACGTCTATAGCTATGAGGTCAGCTTCTAGGTTCCCCTTGACACTTCAGCATTCCTTGACCCTGAACTCACTGGCATGTATCGGCAGCCAGAATTAAACTACAGGAAACCCCCAAGTTCTCCAAACCAGCTCCACCGTCTCACCAGCAAATGGTCCATCTTTAGAGTTTTCTAGACCCCCTTTCCTCTCACCCAAGCCTGCTGGCTGCACGCCTAGACCTGGGGGAAGAAGGTGTGGCAACCAACCCCCCCCCCCCCCAAGGTGTCCTCAGGCCTGGAAAAGAGTGTGAACCCTCCCTGCTACTCTGGGCAGGGGCACCTGGAAGGTACCCTCGCCTGGTTCCCAGTCCCTGGGATAAACTGTCCCTGTCCTCCCCACCCTCCTGCTACTGCCCTGGGAGTGGCCACTGAAGGTCAGGAGAGGTGGGAAAGCCAGGCAGGCTCTGAGGAAGTGGGGGAGGAGCCCTCTTGTCTCCATATTCCTGGGTCCCAGGGCTCTCTGGGGTGGGGGCCTGAGCTCTCACTGTGCTTCCTCTAGACCACACTCTGCTGGCTAGTGTGAACTGAGAGAGACTGGCTTTGCTCCACCTAGCTCAGCTGCCCCATAGAGGCTGCCTTCCTGACTGCCAAGTACTCCAGAGAGGCGTTTCCCACAGATGCTACCGTTTCCCACAGATGCAGGGCCACAGCACCCCTGATTCCTTCAGGATATCAGAGTTAGAGGGAGCCAGGTGTCTGCTAGCTGAACTCATTCGTGTTACTGACCCCAGAGGATAATGACGTGCCCAACATCACTTAGCTAGTGAGTGTCACAGTCAGGGTGGGACTTAGTGGGCCTTAGCTCTCCTGATTCTGGGCCAGCACTCCTTTTCCTACAATGAATGGCCCTCACATGGCTTCTACTCTTGTTCTCAGGAAGCCCTGTCTTAAAGCCTGCCTACACCACTCTGACCCAGTCCTGCCCAGCTCTCTCCTAAGTGGTGACACAGCAAGGGGGCCAAGTGTGCCCACTGTGTCAGCACCCTCTTGGTCCCTGTCTGGTCTCTGTTCCTCCTCCTCCTTTTACCTGTTTCCAGCCCAATTCCTGATCTTTACATTGTTCTATTACAGTGAATCTGTTTGTCACCAGCCCCTATGTGGGCAGTGCTCAGCACCTCTATTACAACCTGTTCCTCCACAATCCCTCTGGATTTCCCAACAATAGGGTGGGGGTTCTCATTGCTGTGGTCCCTAGAGGTGAGGCAAAGGGGTTGGAAAGGTTTTGTGACTTGCCAAGGGTCACATGGCTAGTAAGAGGCAGAGCTGGGATTCTGGCCCAGGCCTGCTACTAAAGCGTTCAAAATCTGAGGGGTGGGCTCAACGCTGGCCTGGCCAGGGTTGTTCCCTCCCAGTGGCTGGCCCAGAGCAGACAGTCCAGCCACATTTGCTGCAGGTGCAATCAACTTGGATCTGTTACTCTCAGTCTTTCCACTTGGTTACCGGGGTTTCTCGTGTGTGTGTGTGTGTGTGTGTGTGTGTGTGTGTGTGTGTGTGTGTTTGTGCGCGCGCGCGCGCGCGCACGTGCTGTGTATATATGCATGTCGGTGTGTTGAGTGAGGAGCTATGATGTGTTTCAAGTGCAAAGAAGGAAAATGTATTTGTTTAGTAAAAGAGTATCAGTGCAATCACATTAATTTAGGACCTGTGTTTTTTCTAGCAGAAGGATGGAATAAACTTTTTTTGGAAAGGAAAAGGGTGGAAGGAGATTATCAAGAGATGTCTCCAATGGCAGGGAACATCCCTTTTCTCAAAAAAAAAAAAAAAAAAAAAAAAAAATCCTGGTCCTTAGACTTACCAGCATTTGATATGTTATTCCCAGTGACCTGGGAACCTCTGGACGTTTAACTAGCTTAGCCCAGACTGTCTCTCTGGGTGTAGGAGTAATACAATTACATTTCTTTTTTTCAAAAATAATACCTGTGGAATGAGCAGGCCTGGACCTGGCCTCCTAATGTCTGTGTGTGGCAGGATACTTGCAGGATGTGCAGCCTGGCCCCCACATGCCACGTGCATTCTTCTCAACAGAAGAGAGACTGGGTCCCAGTTGGGACCCTTGGCTTCCCTCTGGCAGAAAGAGGCCACTCTCTTGGGTCTCTTCACTGGGTCTGGGTAGAGGCCAGGCTGCCTATGCCTGGCTGCCACTGCTGGGTCTTTGGCCTCCTTCTGATCCTTCTCCCCTTCTCTGATGAAAGAAGGCCGCCTAGCCCTTTCCCCTGGGGTTAGAGCTCAGCCTCCCTCAGGGCCTCATCTGCATGAGCTCTGGGGTGGAGGGGGATGGGGGTGCTGTAGAAACATCTTCCCACATCCTCAATGTCTCCCTAGCTCAGCTCTGAGCCAGCCAGACCTACAGAGGCCTGCCTGGGGGACCAGGCCAAGACCCCTTCCCGCTGTCTTTATGGGTAGTGGGTAGCCAGACGGACCCGCCTGTTACCTCCGGAAGCTCTTCTCTCCTGGTGGCCGGGAAGTGGGACGGGAGCCGGGGAGCAGTCCGTCTGTCTCCTGGCTGTCCTTCTCTTCCTCTTGAAGAGACTCATCCCCCAGGAAGTCCCCATCATCCCAGGAGCCCACAGTGCCATCTGTGGCCTGATACCGGACCTCCACGCACAGGCTGGTCTGGAGGGGAGAGGCAGTGTTAAGCAGCTGGGACATTGATAGCAATCATGAGCCTGCACGCTCTGCTGCTTTGTGATGTCCACACCCCTAACACACGGACTCACGGGAGGAAGTCAAGGTGGTATTATCCCTCTACCTCATTCTGCAGATAAGGAAACAGGCTCTGAAAGACTGATGTGTGCAGACTCAGCTTAATGAGATCTGGCCCCAGGCCCTACTGTACACGGCTTTACTCCCCAGTTTGTGTGTGTGTGGGGGGTGTGTTCAGTATTCCTTGGACATCAGAGCCTGGGCCACTGTATACATAATCCAGAGTACCATTCAGTGTCCCCACAGATGAGGTCCCCTCATGGTCCTCAGAACCAGACCTGTCTGCAGGCTTGAAGGGTGGTCTGCCTAACACCAGCCAGTTGGAAATGTGATGGAATGAGCTGAGCGCGGCCTCCAGGAGAGGAGCCCATGGGCTCTCTTCAAAGGCGCAGAGTCAACGCTTCTTCCTACTCATCCAACACCTACCTGCCACCTGGGAGAGGAGGGGATTTCAGGGCTTGCCCTGGGATTTACCTCTGGAGAAAGTAGAGCACCAGACCTGGCTTTCCGCCTAGTGATGGAGAATCATGACTGCACCTCCTTTCCTCCAGTTTCCCCCAGTTCACAGACCTTCCTCAACCCACGTGGGGGTGGGGGCCCCGCAAATGTGGTCCAGGGATGAGAGCTCCTGTGCCCCAGACAGGCAGCTTCACTCAGTTCTGGGACCACCCAATGCCCAAGCTTAGGTTTCCTTGGGGGGTGGGAGGGTGGCACGTATTTTCTGAGTCCTGCCTGTACTAGATGTCATGCTGAGATGCTGTAATGTTCACTCATTTGATCTTCTCAACTTTCAGTCTCTCGTGCCTGACATATCAGGAGGTTAATTTACCTGCTTAAAGTCACATGGCTAGGAAGTACTGAAGCTGGGATTTGAGCCCAGGCTGCCTATCTCCAAGCCCAAGTCCTTCCCACTGAACCAATGTGATCCTTCTGACATAACCAAGCGTGTTGTGGGAAAATGATACCCTGGGGTTGCAAGCCTTGAGTCTCAGTGCTGCCTCTGCTCTTGACCAGCTTCCTGACTTTGGCCAAATCCATCTCCCATCCAGGACTCCAGTGTTCCCACCCACAAAGATGGGTAGCCAGGGGGGGTGCTGGGTGGGCTAGGTGATCTAGAAGTCCAGGGCATGGGCTGTGCTGTGTTCGTCCCAGCCCACTTCCCAACTATGTGCTCTTCGTCCAGGCTTCCACATTCTCTGTGGGTCCTCCCTTCCCACTGGTGTCCATACACAGCCTGTTCTGCATCCTCTCCCCTCAGCTGTGATGCTGAGACCCCACCCCTCAATTTTAAGCAGCCCTCCCACTCACCCCTGCCTGAGGGACCCAATGACCTAGCTGGGGCCAGGTCGAGAAGCCTCAAATGCTCTGCCTGTTCTTAGCAAGGAACTGTCCTGAGACTCCAAGACATGGTGGAGGGGGGACTTCTGCCCTACTCAGGACCCTCCTCAGAGAGGCTTCCTTCCAGTCTGTCCTCCGTGGCTGCAGTCCTGAGGCTGTTTCTACTGGCTATTACGTAGGGCCATGTATTACACAGGATCCTGGTGGAGGATCATGGTACAGCCCCATTTCATAGTTGGGTAAACTGAGGTCAGGAAATAGAATCAATATTATTCAATATATTGATTGAACACTTACTTAGCTTTTCTAGGTACTTTCTGTGTATTCTCTTTTATTTCTGAGGACAATCCTGTGAATAGATGCCATAATTTTGCTCACTTGGGAGATGATATGTAGCTTTCCCAAGGCACATGGTTAGTGTGACTAAGAACCATTCCCAGGGGCCGTGTTCCTCACCACCGTGCTAAACTGCTCATGAACTCAAGGGACCCGTGGACCAGAACAGAGCCTGGGGTTGGGCCTCCCTGGTTGGTTTGCTTTCTCCCTTTGTCAGAACATGCACTAAGTGCCTGTCATCTGTGTATGTGTGCTCGGGTGGGACAGACAGAATGGAAGGTTCCTGCCCTCTCAGTATGTCTAGTCACAGAGAGGAGCCAAGTCAGAGCGCAGAGTGAAGACCATGCCCCACAGCAGGGCTCAGCCTGGACTTCCCATGACAGCAGCCTCTTTAGTGATTCCTGAGCTGGGTCCAAATGGAAGGACCCATCAGTGGAGAAGGGAGGGCACCTCCCAGTAGCTCTTCCCTGGCATTCGCAGTGTAGGAAGGGCTGGAGTGTCCACTGTGTGACCACTGCAGACCCTGCCATGCTTCAGAGCATCACAGCCATCAGATTGAATGGCTCCAGCAGAGCCTCATCTTGTCACACATGAGAAGCGCTCCACAGACTACCCTATGTTTCCCCAGGTGACCCTGTATAGGAAGCTCAGGAACTCCCTGGGGCACACCCACCTTGAGGATAGCATTATTGTCATCAATCAGTGTGTCGGTCACCTCCACATGGCTCTCCTCCACCACCTTCTGCAGCACCATTCGGAAGGTCCCGATTAGCCTGTGAATGGCGGAGTGAGGTGAGAAAGGCTGACATCTTCAGGGCTGACTCAGGTTCTAGGCTGGGCTGGAGAAGGTGGCCCAGGAGCCAAGGCTGGTCCTGGCCAGGGCAGTACATCCAAATGTGTGTGGTTGTATGTGTGAGGCCCATTTCCTCAGGGGAACTCTAAGGGGTTCCATGGCTTGGGGTTCAGGGTATGTGAAATCGGGTTTCAGCTGAGCCCCTACAAAGCAGAATGCAGATGCCCAGTGGGAGCTGCTGGGATCCCTGGGTACACAAGCAGCTCTGCCCCCAACTCCTGACCAGCAACAGGGTTCCTAGCCCTCAGCAACAACACACATGCAATCATTCCACATTTGCAACCCGAGTGCTCCTTGCCAGCAGGGACCCATGTGACCCATATCCTAGCTGCATGGTGGGGCAGGGGCAGCACAAGCCAGTAGTTCGGAGCTGTCTTGGAGTCAGAGAAATGGGTTTGAAACCCAGCTCTTTTCTTCTTGGGCAACCCACTCCAGCTCTCTCAGCTGTGGTTTTCTTACAAGATGAGCTAATAAACCCTACTTCCTAGAGCTGTCATTAGAAGGCTGAGATACTAGGAAACGTCTTTATTGGGGTTCCTGGCACATAGCCAACCCCCAAAGCAGGTCATTCTTTATTCACATGGTGCCTTCATTTGTGAGCCCCTCAAGGGCATAGGTGGTACTTTCCAGCCTCTATTTGACATTTCTGGAACACCAGAGAGCTCTATACTTGTTGGCTAAATTAATGAACAACAGTGGGTGCCCAATAAATGCTGAAGGAGTTGACCTGAACCCCACTTCACCCTGTGGTTAGAAGCTCTGGGAGAGAGCCAGGCACTCAGGGACCTTCTCACATGGTGCTCCTACTTGGGGTGGAAGAAAACACACCATTACCATGTGAAGGGAGGAAGGCCAAGGGCAGTAGCCCCAATGTGTGAGAGCTGGAAGGGGGCTTGGGGTCACATGGTGCTGCCTGTGATTTATGGAGGAGGAAGTTGAGGCCATGGGAGGGGAAAGGACATAGGTAATTAGTGGCCAGTTTGTATGTGGTGAGATATCAGATGAATTCTGACTTAGACATGTTTGATGTCTATACCAACACTGATTTATTAAATAAAAAGAGGGTGAACACTGATTTATTAAATTAAAACATCCTCCCATCTGTGAGGGAAGGAAGTGGGAGTAGCTGTGTAGGAGGAATATGAAGGGTGAATATAAACTGATTCCTTCTGGAGCTCAGAGCCCCATGCCCCAGCTCGCCCACTTCTCCGAGGGCGAAAGTTCATACCACTCCTCCACTCAAAGCCTAACTACCTCCTGGGCTCTTCTCAGACCAGGGTCCTATTCCTAGCTCAGGCAGAGTCACAGAGAGAGAGGCGCTTGGCTGGGCCAGGAGACCTGGAACTGCCGCCCTTGAGTCTGGGTTTGGTCTTTATAAAAGGAAGGGGGTGGGCTCTTAGCGTCTGTGGATGCAGATATTCTAATCGTAGCCTGTGGGTATGGAAGAACACACTGGCCCTTTTTGCAGCCTCACTTCTTTTGATTCTAAATTGGTGGTTTTAAAATTTCTGCAGGAACACAATCACCCAGAGAGCTTGTAAAAATACAAGTGACAGAATTTCCTCCCCACCCACAAGGTCCCCAACAATGTGCTAGAAAATGTTTAATTGGTAGGGGAGGGGAGGGTAGTGCCGATTTGTAGCCTTTGCCAATTTCCATGGTGTAAATATCCCCACCATGGCCACTTTTGAGATTCTAATGTGAAGTCACTCAGCTGAGTCTGGCCCCACGCCCAGGGGCTCTGATTTGGCAGGTGGGAAGCCCGAGAATATATATTTCCAACAAGTTTCCTAGTGATGCTGGTCAGGGAGACACACTGAGAATCTCTATCCTGCTATTCAGACTGCTTTAATTCCACTGGGACCTATTGAGTACCTGCTGAGAGCCAGGCAAGTCACATCTTTCACCCCACACTTAGGTACCCAAGCACAGCAAAGGAGGGTGCCTAGCATCAGTAGAGGTGCTGTAATGTGACAAGACACCTCCAGGGGGCAGGATAAAGCTATTCCCTTGCAAGTGCTCCGAGAAGCCTCTGGGGCCTTCCAGGCTTAACTTGCCTGAGAGTCTCAGAACCCTAGACTTGGGAGGAGCCTTAGAGGAGAGTTTGTCCAGCACTCCTTCCAGGAGGAGTCCCTGAAACAACCCCCCTGACACATGCTTTCGAGCCTCTGCTAGACATCCCAGTGACGTTGACAGGGCTCCACTGCTCCACGGTGGCTCTCACTGCTAGACCGCCCTGCCGCTGCTTTAATCACACAACAGGCTGAGGGCGACCTCCTGGCAAATGCTCCCTTCTCACACGCTGGCCCAGCCCTGTCCACATGCAGACTAAACGCCATCCCTACAGAGAGGCAGTGTAGACAGTGGAAAGAGCAGAGTTTGAAGGGTCTGAAGGGTTTTCACCATTGGCAGCTGTGTGACTCTGGCTAGTTCTCCCTCTCTGAGTCCCATTTGTTCATCTCCAAAAGAAGGTGGTGTTGCTGGTTTCATGGGGCAGTGGTCAAGAGAATACCTGTGAAATTCCTCTAACACTGCCGGGCACAGTGAGCTTTCTCCTCCCTTCCTACTGCTGCGTGGGGCTTGCCATCTGGAAGGGCCATGCCAGGCTGGTCCCCACTGTAGGATGGGCTCTGGGGGCAAGTCCAGGCTGCCCCCACCCTCCCAGCTGTGAGCATCTCCACAGAGCCAAGGTCTGTCTGTGGCCTGGAGGGTGAGACTAGGATGCTGGGAGCTTGCATGGCCAGGGGAATCAACTTGCCACACTCCCAGGGGTGGTTTGGGGAGCTTTAATTCCCAACAGTTTACCACAAGCTCCTCCAAATAAAAAAATTTTCTTTGAAGCGGACAATTGATACTATCTCAGTTTTATGTAAAGTATGAAGAAAAGCATTTTTATAAAACTTTGCTCTTTTTGCAGGTCTGTAACACACCATCTGTGCAAAAACACAATGCGTGCCATGAAAACATAGCTCTCAACGAGGGCCCTGATGCTGATTCTAACCAGAGTGCCACCCCTCAGCCCCTCCTGTGTAGACATTCTCTAGAGAACAGCTGGGACAGAAAGGGGCAGGGTCACCCCTTGTGGTGATCCCAGAGGCGATGCCACTGCTCTTTATACAGTCTGGCTGCACACAACGGAGGGTCTCTCTCCTCTGTGTGGGTTAGCACAGAGGAGCTTCCTGGGAGGGGGCATTGGGGATGATTGGGGAAGGATGAGCTCATATGCAAGTCGTTTCCCTGGAAATGGAGGTAAGAGGCCATTTGTTCTGTGGGCAGGTACATTGGCCCGGGGGTCAGGAGGCCTGGATTGAAGATCTGGCTCCCAAAACCTGCTGCATGGCCATGACCCTCTCTGGACCTCAGTTTCCCCTGGGCTGTTAAGTGAAAGAGCTGTGGCTAACCCCATGTCCTCTGACATCTTGCCATAGGGCAGTCCTTACTTGGGGCCAGCTGAACACACAAGAAGCTGGGCAGATGGGCAAGGTTAGGATTCCCAGGTAATTAGCCAGCAGGTGCAGACAAGCCCACAGACTGACCACAGTGGATCAGCAACTGGGCACCAGAAACCTGTCAATAATTCACTGCTTTCCCCTGGGAGCTGGTGTCAGATGCCCTAGGCCCCACCAGGCCTGTGCTGCTTTCCTGGCTCCTGAATTATTCAGGGGCCCCTGGCATTCTCTGCAGCCCAGAGGCTGGCAGCAGGGCCAGGCCACTGTCACTCAGAGGTCCCAGACAGGCAAGTCTGGACACACAAGGTCTAGTTCTAAACCCACCACCTTCTCCTCATGGGGAAGCCCAAGGTGCTGGCAGGAGGCCTTTGTTCCAGGCAAGGTGGAGCAAACCTTGGGATCTCCTGATCTCTGAAGAAGATGCTTCCTTCCTCCACAGCATGTTTCTGCCTCCTGCATCCCCGAGAACCACCAGCTGAGGGGCCAGTTTTCAAGCTGCCCTCTGCTTCTAGAAGTCCAGTGATAGGATCAGTCTCATAGGTTCCATTCTCACACTTGCTTCCTTTACCTCAGTTTCCCCAAATGTGCCAATCATGTGATGCTGGCTTTACCCTTGAGTGTCCTGAATTCTTCAGAGAAGAAGGGCCACTCTGATTCCTGCTCCCAGACCTCCCCACCCCGTTTACCCTCAGCCTCCTAACCCAAAGGGGGCATTTATTCATTCTCTCATTCCACAAGCAAATCAGGGGCCTGCTCTGTTCCAGACACCAGGGTGTGGCTTTGCTAAGTCCAGTGCAAACCCCAGAGAAGCTTCCTCTCTGTTCAGCTGCCCCATGAGAAAGAGCCTGGGGACTGAGCTGGGCCATGTGGGGATGGAGAGTGGTGGCCTCACAGCCCCTGGCCCTATCCAAGCAAATACCAGGTGGGCCTTTTCTTTAGCTCTAGGAAATAGATCCCCAAGTCCAGGTTGGGAGACCTGAGTTCCACCTCCCCTCTCCCCCTGAACTCCCCAGCTGGCCTGTGTCTGGGTGGGCCTGGCACCCTCCACGGGGAGGTCTCTCCTTTTCCACATCTCAGCTTTGCAGCCTACAGTGCCCTGCACGTTCTTAAGGCCTCCGAGGAAATGGCAGGACCCTCTCCCACCAGGCCTGAGCCTCCCTGTGGAGTTTCCTGCCTCCTGTTGGGTAGGTGCAGGGAGGGCAGAAGAAAGGGAGAGGAGAGCTAGAATAGCAACTGCCCCCTTCCTGTCTTCCCTCTGATCAGCACTTAAGAATGCCTAAGCAGACTTAGCTTTCAGCACGTTCGCTGTCTGATAGTCCATTCCCAAACAATTTCCCAAGGGCTTCCAATTTATTTATAGCAGGGTTCAAGAGTTTCCAGCATTTCTGTGGCTGGTCTTCACTGTTGCACGTGGTTTAACAGCCTCTTCCCTCTCCTCAGTCTCTGCCATCACTACATTCTGGTTTCCGGGAGTTGGGTTAGGAAGAGGAGGTAGAACCATTCCAGCCCTGGCTCTACCACTGTCCACCCCTGTGACCTCAGAAGTCCCCCCGAGACTCAGTTTCCCTCCTGCACAGAGAGGGCTGCGCTGGCTGAGCTGTCAGGCTCCTGGCACCCTGACGTCTAAGTACGCATTCCTATGGGGGTTCTTGGATGCCCTTCCTGGTGCTCAGCTTCTGATTCTGCTTCCTCCATCTCTGCTTGGTCTCTATGTGGGCTCCTTCCTCTTGTTCCTATTTCTCCTGTCCTCAGAGGCCACCCAGTATCTCCACCCAGGGAAGGAGGCTGTGCCTCATCATGGGGGCTCCTGGTGGGGTCTCTTACCAACATTTCTTGTGGATGTGGAAGCCCTCCACAATGCCTGAATGATGTGGTACCTGAGTGGCAAAGGGGAGACCTCTGTGCCAGCCGGTCTGAAACACCCACACCCCATATTCAGCTGAGATCTTGAGGGCTTCTAACAAAACCCACAGAATCAGAGACTCCTCAGAGGCCATGTGGTGTGGCCCCCCAACTCAGAATCCCCTCTACAACCCGTCCACTTTCCTCTCACTTTCCAGTAGTGAGCTCACTGCTTCTTGAGAAGTGCGTTGGGAGAGTGCTCTGTCTGTTTTCAGATATCAGCTGTCTTCCAGCAATACAGCCTGGACCCTACCCTGCCTCTAGGCACACATTTTTCTCTTCCTGTGGCAGAAAAATCTTACTGAGAGCCAAGGGACTGTGCCTTAATCTTTCATCTTAGTAAGCCCAGTGTTTGCCTGGTACCAAGTATTTGCTCAGTGGATGTTTGATGACTGACTGGAAGGCAGGCATGCAGGAAGCAAACAAGGAGGGAAGGGAGGGAGGGAGGGAGGAAGGGAGGAAGGAAGAATAGATGTGTGAATGGATGAATATAGTCTCTGAAAGGAAAAAAGATGGATGAATGGAAGGAAGAAAGAAGGAAGAATAGATGGATGGATGGATGGATGGATGGATGAGTGGACGAATATATTCGCTATGATTTTCTCCTTCAGGATCTCATCCACTTGTCATAGGTAAGATTTAAAGGCTCTTTTCTCCCTGACAATTACAAGGTGGTCCTTACTATGGATCTTTGCTACTAGTATGAGAACAGTGGAACTCTCACCCCTTCTGCTCAGATTGGAGGTGCTCTACTTTTGTTAATCTGTCCTAGGATTAGGTCAGTTTTTTCTTTTGTTTGTAGTCTCCTTGCACTGTTGAGTCCTGCTCATCTCTCAGTGAGCTAATAGTTCCATGCCTTTTTGGATACATTGCTGTTCAGCCAAGACTCCCATTCCAGCTTGTATAAGAGCAATTGACCTCCTCCTCCTCCTCCTTTTCCTCCTCCTCTTCCTCCTCCTTCTTCTTTAAGAGACAGGGTCTCACTATGTCACCCAGGCTGGAGAGCAGTGGCTATTCACAAGCATGATCAAGGCACACTATAGCCTCAAGGGATCCCCCTGCCTCAGCCTCCCAAGCGACTGAGACTACAGGCACACCACTGCAGCCAGTTGTGACTTTTGAATCCAACATAGAACTTTATGTTTCTTACATTTAGCCACCATTCCAGATGGTTTAAATCCTTCTGAATTCTGCTTGCCTCCCAGAGAGGATGGGAACAGCTTTTATGGAACACTTCATAGTGATGATGCTCACGTGGCAGGTGCACTTCACTAGCAGAATGAAAGCTCCATGAGGGTAGGCACCCTGCTCTCCCAGCACCCAGTCCTGATCACAGAGGAGGAGGAGGAGGAGGAGGAGGTCAATTGCTCTTATAGAAGAGTGCCTGATACACAAGAGGTACTTAGTAAACATTTGCTGAATGAATGAATGAACATCTGGTTCATTTCTCACAGTGCCCTTTGAGGTAAATACTTTCCCTTTTCATTGAGGGAGGTTATGTAACCGTCCCAGAATCACACAGTACAGGACTGACCTGGGAATCTGAAATCAGGCTTGCCTGACTGCTAAGCTACCACACCATGCAGTCTCACAGCTTCTGTGGGACCAGGTTGCCCTCGGGGCTACAGAGGGTCTGGTGGAGCACATCATCATCTACCTTCAACTTCTCTGTTGGGTAACCATCCCCCAACATGGCATAGGGGAGACCTAAAGAAAGGGGGAGCAGAGGTGAACAGGAGGGTGGAGTGTTTTCAGCTGACAAAGACTGGGAGTGCTGGGGACTCTGAGGATGACATGAGGAAGCAGGATGAGGCTTGACGGCCAGCCCAAGACCCCTTTGGTTTCAAAGATGAATCCAGGGCAGGCTGGCTGTGCAGGTGCCCTTATAAGCCCCCAAAGTGGGTCACCTAGGAGCAGGGCAGGCTCCCAGTCCAGCTGGTCCCCACCCATCCAACATACCCACCCCCACACCACTACTTACTTGTTGCTGAAGACTTTGCTGTAGTTAAAAATCTGAATCTCGATCATCTCATTTCTGTCAATGCTGCTGGCCACCGGCCACCGGAATGTCTGGAAAGAAAGGGACAACTGTGGCCTTGGGCTGCAATAATCTGCTGGGGTTATGTGGGGAGGGGGGTAGAGGGAAATCTCTGGTAAGGGATCTTCAACATCATGGCCCTTATATGGGTCAGTGCTCCCCAGTGACAAAACATTTATACCTGGAATCACATTTACTTTCTACAACCACCTTGTAGAGTTTGTATTACCTCTTCCGAAGATGGTACTCAGAGAGGTCTAGTGACCTGCCCAAGGTCACATGGTGGGTGGAAGAAACTAAGCCCCATCCAGTGCTCCTTCCACCACCTACCTTCTGCCTCTTAGCTTCTGGGGGGGGACTTGTACATGGGTGGCACTTGGGCACCAGGGCAATAGCAAAGGTTGTGAGGTGTGAGCCTGGTTTTTGGTGCATGCTGGGGTTGTGAGCCTCCGGCTCTCCCTCATCACAATCATCCTGACAAAAGCAGGTCTCCCGTTCAGGTCCAACCACTCCTCACTCAAGCAGTGTTAACTCTAGGGAATAGTCTTAGTTGTTTAGTGCAACTCACCATTTCTAGATTCATGCTTACCACTTCTATCTTGCTGCCTCCCTAAATCAATAATAATGATGAATAGGAACTTAAGTAGGATTTTTCCTGATGCCCTAAAAATAGCATTGAGAGCCCAAAATAGAGGCTAAAAGGTGCCAAAAGCCCCATTTTCTAGAAAAAGCTGCTGATAGGCAGATCCTACCCCTCCAGGTCTTCCTCAGAGGCCCTGCTAGCCCAGCCATCACCCAGTCCTCCTCCTCCCTGGATGTGCAAGACTGGGGAAGGCAGAGATGGAAAGAATCACATCCTAGGCGCTTCCCTTGGGAAATACCTTGTAGGAACTGGGCATCTCCAGAAGTGCAGCTTGGTATTTGCCTGGGCAGCAGGCCAGCTGGTCTGTCCCTGAAGCTTTCAGGGAGACCTGTGGAGCACACTGCAGGGCGAGGAGCCTGGTCAGCCCCTGTTGGGCATGGCAAGTATGTGGTTTACACTTTGCCTAAGGGCTGCTTACCAGGGGAGGGATCTTCAGCTCAGATGAGGTTGTAGGGGTGTACCCCCAGTGGCAACAGCTGGGGTGGGGTGGAGCCAATTCCCCCAGGTGGGGCTCCACCCCATGTGGCTGTCACTCAGGGCTCATTTGCCAGGCCCGCCATGCTAATAGCATTTAGAGCTGGCCAGAGAAGCTGTCATACCCCCAGGAGCAAAGGGAGGTACCATGTCCAGGCGGAGGTCAAGAACGCAGCCCACAGCCCCCACTTCAGCCAGAGTAGGGGAGGTGGTGGAGGGCCTGAGTAGGGGTCCCTCCCCCCCTCCACTTCCTGAGCCACAGCTTAAGGGAAGAGGAGAGGCAGTGTGACCACAGTGACAGACTGGAGTAGTTAACACTTGAGGACTGGATTTTGAATAACTGAAAATGACAAGACAGCTCTGGGGTTGGCTCCATGACACAGCTGAGAAAAAGGTACCAGTGGGGATTTTGACAGAGCAGACAGAAAGTAGTGACTTTTTATCTTCCAATTTCATTTTTATACCCTACCAAATTCAGAATACTCAATGGGCCAGAAATAATAATGGTAATAACTATAATAATAATAGCTGTCATTTATAGAGAACTTTTTATAAGGCAGGGCCTACAAGCTCCATGTACATTAATTCATCCAGTCTTCCCTACAGCCCAAGAGGCTGGTAATGGCTTCTCTGCTTTGTAGAGAGAGACACCCAGGCCTAGAGCAGCCACATAATGCAGAGAACTCTATTGGTGGATGAGCTAGGGAGGTTCTGGGAGCCCACCTGCAGACTAGCTGTTTCCAAAGTTAGGTGTTCTCTTGCCAGACCGGGGACTTGGAGGGCTTGGGGCCTGGCAGATCACTGCTCAGTGTGGGCAGGACCTATCTCAGGAAAATGTCCTCCACAACACCCTCTTTCAGGGCCGGTGGGTCCCCAGGGAGGCGGAGGAGGATGCAGGGCTAGGATGGGTTAGGGAATGTTCTGGATTCTGAAGTGAGGTGGGCATAGAAGGAAGGGGGGTGGGCTAATGGGATCTGGGGGAGGTGGAGGTAGCTGCCTGGCCCACGGGCCTCATTAAACAGCTTCTGCTCCAGCTCCTGGATGCCTCTGGCAGCTCTGCAGAGTGTGTGATTTTCTTAATGAAGTTGCTTTTATAGGGCTACAAGGAAATAAAGCAGCTCAGGCATACCTAGCTCATTAGCCCCCCCATGCTGGGGGAGAGGGCTGCAGGAGCCACCAAGATTTCAATTTTCTTGAAAGGAAGGGGACAGGGGTGTTCAATCCACTTGAGGGTCTATGAGTGGAGTTTTGGCATCAGAAGGAGGGAAGGATTAGGAGGAAAAGAACATGACCATGGAATCGGCACCATTGGAAGGAGGGGGGCATTGAACAGTGTAATAGCTGAGGCAAAGGGACCCAGAGAGGGCAGCAGCTTGTAGAGAGAGACATCCAGGCCTACAGCAGCCATATAATCCAGAGAACTCTATTGGTGGCTGAGCTAGGGAGGTTCTGGGAGTCCAGTCCCCCTCCTAGCAGGCCATGGTGGCAGGGGTCAGTCAGCTGAGTGGGGATGGGGGAGCCCTCAGGGTCCTGACTGCAGAGGATAAGCCAAGGGGAGCACATCTGCATTTGGGGCTTGGGTGTCCTTTTAGGAATCTGTCAGCTGACAGAGCAGGCTGAGTGTTTCCAGGAAAGAACTCACCAGGAGGGGACAGGAGGAGAGAAGGATTGAGTAGACTCTGGCAGGCCAGGCCTGGACTACAGAAGCCAGACAAGAGCATCCCTCAGGGTGAGAGAGACAAAGCCCTCCTTGTTCTCCGGCCTCTTACATACTCCTCCCTTCTGTCACTTTTCTACCTCCCCACTTTCCACCTGCACTAGACTTTCCCCTCGTTACTCTGTTCTCCTTCTTTCCTGTTTAGTTCCTTTGCCTCCTTCACCTCACCATTTTATCTTGCATTACTTTCTCTCTGTCTTTGTCTCTCTCTGTCTCTCTCAGTGATTCTTTTTTTTTTTTTTTTTACAGTTTTCGGGTGGGGCTGGGTTTGAACCTGCCACCTCTAGCATATGGAGCTGGCGCCCTACTCTCTCAGTGATTCTTAATTCTGGCTGCACATTAGAATCATTTTTGAAAGATATCTGGAGGCCCAGGCCTTGAGGCTGATTAAACAGGCATCTCTGGGTGGGTTCCAGGCATCAGTACAGGGCCTTGCAGAGTGTGGCCAGCTTCTAGGCTGGAGGGCAGTGATTTAAGACTGAGACTTAGGGCTACTCCCAGGAAGCAGAGGCATGGGGTTTTAGTAAGGTAACTTTTTGGTTTGAATTTTCCCCTATTTTTACCTCTCTTTTGTTAAAAAAGTTCCACTGCTTTTTGAAATAGGTGGCAATTCCCCCTCCTAGCACGCCAAGTCCCCCTTGCTGGGCCCAGGCAGCATGGCCAGTCTGATCTGGTCCAGTAGCAAGCAGGCTGGGAAAGGTGTTCCCTTCAGGAGCAGAGCGGGCGTCTCCGTGGTGATACAGAAACTCTGAGTGGGAGTTGGGAGATTTGAGTTCCAGCCCTGCCTCTGCCTCTTGTCAGCTTTGGGATTGCAGGCAGCTCTTGTCACCCTTCCCTGATCCAGCTTCCCCATCTATAAAATGGGTGTGATAATATCAACTAGCAGGGCTGTTGATCAAGATCAAGGGCTTTGGAAGTGATGCAGCACTGCAGGCATTTCCTTGTTTGTTTCCTGTGAAAACTCTGGGCATGCTGTAGCTGCCTATCTCTCTGACCCTCTGCCTCCACATCACTTTCTGATCACTTCTCCACCCTGGCCTGTCCATTTCCCATGCCTCTTTCCTTCCCTCTTCTCGTCCTGATTTCATTTCTCATTGTCTCCTCATTGTTCCTCCATTTGGGGTGACATGCACCAACATGTTCAGAGAACACAGCAAGACCAGATGGGGAGTTTGGGGGCTCAGGATCTCTGGGAGTCCCTGTTTCACTGCACCCCTCCCCCAACTACACTGTTGAACTTATGAGCTCTTTGACTGGAGGAAAAGGCTTCTGAAGAAGACTTTACATCTGGGTAGCACTCAGGACTGCTCACAGCACTTTTCACTAATAAGGGAGGCTCACATAGCAGAATGGCAAAGGTGTGCTTGTGGGAAAGTAGAGAGATGAGAATTGCCCAAGAGCACAAAGCTGGTTGGTGGCAGAGTCAAGATTCCAATTCAAGTCTCTGGATGCTTAGTCCAGGGCTTAATTTAGTATAAGAACTCTCCTGAAACCTGGGAGATTAGCTGAGACTAATCTCAGAGGGGGTGTGTGGCTCTGACCATCCTTCCCGGTTGTCAACAACAAAACCATTTTTTATTAAGTGCTGACCATGTGCCAGGCACTGATTATGCACTTTGCATAAATTATATAATTGAATCTTTACTTTACAATGAGAAAATCGAGTCTCTGAGAAGATTTGCCTAAAATAAGTGGTTAGTAGCTTCATAGTTGACACAAGAGCCAGACTGCCTAGGTGCAAATCCTGGCCCTGCCACTTAACAGCTATGTGACCTTGGGCAAGTTACCTCCCCATTCAGTGGTCTCATTTGTAAAATGGAGATGATAATGTCAACTAAACCCTGGGCCCTGGCACAGAGTAAATGCTGCAGAGGTTATAACTAGCGCTGCTATCTGAGTGTCTATTTGCCTCCAAGGCCAGTACTTTCTCTCCAGAGGGAGACTCAGCAACTCCCTATGTTCCTTTTTGCCTTGTGACTTTGCCTCTTCCCCCATTAAAAGGTAGTCTGTTTCCCCTTTCCTTGCATCTAGGATGGCTCTTTGATTGGCTTTTGTCACTAGATTGTAGCAAAAGTGAGACTGTGTGTGGCACCTAGGTGTAGAAGCTTCCATAATTACCCTCTTACAAGTCAGTTGCCATGTATGCAAAGAAGTCAGTTTCCCTGTTGTAGAGAGGCCATGTGGAGAGAGGCGTGGGGAAATGTGAGGACACAAGGATGATACCCAAAGTGCCTCAGGTGATAGCCAGCACCAACTGATCTCCCATCTGGATTCAAGTGACATTGTGTGGAGCAGAAGTACTGCCCTGCCGAGCCCAGCCCAGAATCATAAGCAACACCGCAATGTTGACAATTTTAATCAACACAGCACTTGATCATTGTGACCTTCCCTGTGCTATTTATGCACTCTCTAAGTGTCATATTGGTGTAGATGTGTCATCAGAGGCAGAGCTGGACTCCATGCCCTGGGCCTTGCCCCCACTGATACGCCTACTCTCTTGCTCCTTAGTCTTCCTGTTGCCTTCAAGGACTCCAGGTACAGCCTCTACTGTTCCTCTTAAG
This sequence comes from Loris lydekkerianus, assembly GCA_963574355.1. NCBI lineage: Eukaryota > Metazoa > Chordata > Mammalia > Primates > Lorisidae > Loris > Loris lydekkerianus. Next base: position 75,360 of record CAUYPK010168628.1, read on the forward strand.
AGCAGTTCAGAGCATGAGCAGAGCCATCAGGTCAAACTTTCTGTCCCATATACTGATCCCCTGGATATGGCACGGGCCTGGCACAGAGAAGGCATTCAGTCAATAGTTTTCAAATGCCTGACTTGCCTGCCTGTAGTGTGGCTCCTTACTGGCAGTGTGAGCTTGGGCAGGCTACTCACTTCTCTATAAAGTAAGAGTAATAGTAATAGTACCTGCTTCTTGAGGGTACTTTTGAGGTTAGCCAAGCACTTAGCATAGAACCTGGAACAGTTAACACAGTGGTTTACTGTAGTGATTGTTATTATGTTATTATTAGTTGTAGGAGCTGAGGCAAAGGCTGGCTTTCAGGAGCCTTCTGAGGACAAAGGGCACTTCTCCAGCCTGGGTAGTAACAGCATGTTTCTTTTCCTATGGCCACAACAGGTGAGGGTGGTGTCTTCTATTTCTGGGGCTACTCTGAAAATCAGCTGTCTCAACACTGGGCCAAGTACAGGCAAAACTTACTAAATGCAGAATACAAATGTCTACATACAGTAACTAAGAAAA
>CAUYPK010168631.1:0-44474 GCA_963574355.1 Loris lydekkerianus
ATTACCTAATGATTTTCTGTCTATCCACTCTCCTCCCGTAGGGCAAGGCCTGCATGTAATATTTGTTTCCTATGGCTAAGTGCTCATAAAGTTGCTCTGCTAAATTCTCTGGTAACAGCTCCCTTTTCCTCTTCCATTCAGGTTCCCAAAGCTTCAAGGAACAGACTTACTTCAGAGCCCCACAGCCAGCTGATGTCACCAGCAGCATTGTGCACAAAAAAAATACATAAAAATATAGAGATCCAGACCATTCCTATTTAAATGATCCTACCCTTCTGTGTGCTCTGATAGCTTTCCATAATCCTCAAACACACCACCAGACTTTGAAAATTGCTGTCCTAAGACAGAAATCAGAGGCCAAGATTTATCAGAGAAAAGGGGGCCAAGCCTTCAGTGGTGGTTGCTTTCTTAATGCCAGTTATTAATATTATAATTGCAGTCTTTTGAGACCTTCTAGTTCTCTAATGTATTGCCATTCTTTAGGCAGATTTTTGGTTAAAATGATTCTGAAAAAAATAGAGTAGCAAATTTCATTTATGTGAAGAGATAGTTTCTTTTCCATTGGCTTGAACCCTTGCAAAAATCACAAAATGAATGGGGACCAAGTCTTGTATTTATGGTAGTTGTTGGCCTTTAATGTGAGTTTGTTAAAGTACTGTTCTATACTGATAGTTCAAGAGTATTGTAGAAACATAGACTTTATTTTTTAAAAGCCTTCTTTTAAAAGAAAGGTAAATATTGTTTATCTGTTAATTTACTAGTATCAGTTGCTTAGATCCAGCTGCCTAGTACCAATTCTGCACTTGATGTAACATCCCAAATACTGCTTGGAGATGGGGACTTTTGTAAAAATTAAATATACTTTCTTTTCCCATTTGCTGACTCAGTATTTACCTGCTTCTTCAAGCATTCTGAATTTCGTCTCCCAATTGGTGAACATTACAGGCCTAAAACTAATTAAAGAAGGAATTGAAATATAACTAATTCTTCTCTATGCTCTTATCTGTAAAGCAAAGCAGTTAATATGAGGAAAAATAAAATATTTACACTAATGGAAGTATGATTATACTAAAAACAATTAGTTCTTATCATTTGGATGCTACCCATTTGGTAAAGTTTTTTGGAACATGTATATTATTGTAGCCCTTTCCTAGAGATGGTTCTGTATTTGAGACAAGATGCTCCTCCAACCACTGAGTTGGTCTTTGGCCAAAAAGAAAACATAATTCTCTACAGGGTGTTCAGAGAAACCCGATGGAGGGCTGAGAACACAGTTCTTGGGTAATAAATGTCCTGGCCTTTGTCTTTGAATAGAATAGCTGAGTGACCAAATAAGTCCAGTGGCGGAGGCAGGGGGGGACTGTAGGTTAGGGAAGGCCAATTATCAGTAAATAATGATTTGCTGCTTGATCACTACTACTGAGCCCAAATTATTCTAAGGTGATTTTCCTAATTCACCTTCTCTAGCTATCACTAGTGGTATAATTGAGCTCCTCATTTTTTCCTGTTATCTCCAGATTTAACTTTTTTCTTTAGGGGTTCTGTCTTCTGTCCTCAGGACACTATCCCATCTAACATGAGGCTTTTCTTGCCTGTCCTTGTCCTTTTGTAGACAGTGGCCTGCTTTTGACATGATCTATGGCTGTAGTTAGAGGATGAAATATTTTCCATGAAATGCCGTGAAATCCAGTGACCAAATTGCCCAAGGAAAAAAACTTCAGTGCCCTTGTCTCCTCCATCCCTCTTGACTCACTATGTATAGGAAGTTTTTTAGTTGTGTAAGTGACTCATCTGATAAAGCCAAATAATCCCCAAAGCTGTAAGTTGAAATAGGTAGGAAGTCACTAGAAAAGGATGTATGTTGGAAAGAACTCTATGCATATTTTTGCTCAGTCATAAATACCAGAGATTTCAGAATATACATATAGACCAGCAGTTCTCAGCCTGTGGGTCACAACATTAGGAAGGTTGAGAACCACTAATACAGACTTTGGCCTTTGTTGTCAGAAAAACCCTACCTTTCTTTTCAAGCATGATCTGAATCCTCTCAAGTTTATCTGCAGTTTCAGTATAATAATGATATTGTTCTATATTAGGGTTCTCCAGAAAAACAACACCAAAAGAAGATACAGATAGATATTATAAATATATATAAGATATATGGAGCTATATAAATATATAAATCTATTATAAGGAATTGGCTCACACAATTATGGAGGCTGGTTAGTTCAAAATCTACAGAGCTGATGTCTCAGTTTAGTTCCAAAGGGTAGCAGGCTGAAAGAGCCAAAATTCCAGTTCAGAGGTTATTAGGCTGGAGAATCTATCACTTGGGGAAGATAGTCTTTTATTCTACTCAGGGCTTCAACTGATTGGATGAGCCCCACTCACATTAGGGAGGGCAATCTGTTTTATTCAGTCTGCCAATTGAAATGCTAATCTCATCCAAAAACAGAAACATCCAGAATAATATTTGACCAAATAACTAGGCACCCCGTGGCCTAGTCAAACTGACACAGGAGTTAGCTATCATACGCTCTACCATTCTAACCTGAATGGTAGGTCCTGTTTTGATTCCTTTTCTTCATATTCTAATTTGATTCACATTTAAGTTACAGTTCATTCGATTAGGAATAAATTACATGTTAATGGGAATAAAGAGGAAAAAGCAGGTAGAGGAAGGAGATAAGAGGCATTTTATAATTTGTCATATGAGCCCAGGAGCACTGAGCATCAGTATCTTCCCTCAGATATATATGTGAGTTGTATACACCTCGTACTCTATCTTTGAAATAAGAAAACAAGCAGTTCCTCGCATTTTATGTTTCAGGGAACAAATGTCTCAAAATTTGACTGACTGAAAAGCAGCCGGTTGAATTTGTAACAAAGCCAAGACATAACTGCAAGTCTTCTAATTCCGCATCTCCATTCTGTCACTTAGGTTTCTGGGAAACATTTGGCCTGAAAAACCTATTTTAGAAAATAAGCCCAGACACTTAGTGAAACAGAACTGAGCCCTTTAGGGTTTGAAACTCTTGATTTGTTAGATAGCTTTTGAGAACATGTCTGTGTGTGGAGTAGAGATGTATATAATTAAATATGGGGCCAGATTAGGTGCAGTTTGAATAGCATGCAGTGCGGATGTATCCTCAACTATTCAATTGACAAGCTCCACTTACCAAGATATGGCAACCCAAGTACAGAAACGACTGTTTAATTTTAAATACAGTTTTTTTGTTTGCAAGTGTAGTGATTTTAACAGCCATTCCATTTTTCACTGTTGCTGCCAGTATCTGATGTTAATCTGAGTGTTTGCTATAAACCAAGTACTTTCCTAAGCACCTCACATGGGCTATTTTTATTTTCACAATGACTCTGTCAGATAAATACAGTGGAAAACTGAGGAACAAAAAATTGAGCCTTTGCTCAAGGTTAAACAGCTAGCAAGTGGCAAAACTATGATTTTTTTAAACCCTAAGCAGTATTACTCCAGAAACTGGACCCTTTCCTATACTGCCTCCTTTTTGTGCGTGTGTCCTATGGTGGTGGAATTTTTTTTTTTTTTTTTTTTTGAGACAGAGTCTCACTTTGTCACCCTCAGTAGAGGGCTGTAGCATCATAGCTCACAGCAACCTCCAGCTCTTGGGCTTAGGTGATTGTCTTGCCTCAGCCTCCGGAGTAGTTGGGACTACAGGAGCCTGCTACAACGCCCTGCTATTTTTTTGTTGCAGTTTGGGCTGGGCCGGGTTTGAACCCGCCACCTTGGTATATGGGGTGGTGGGTTCCCACCCACTGAGCCACAGGCACCCACCCTGGTGATGGAATTTTTTAAGTTTTGCCACTTAAGTTTTCAAGATGATGGAAACTTGTTAAATAGGTATACCAATTTTTCTAGTACTTTTATAATGGAAGATTTAAAACTTGCTCATGACCAAGCACAGTGGCTCACACCTGTAATTGTAGCACTTTAGGAGGCTGAGGCACGAAGATCACTTGACTGCAGGAGTTCAAGGCTGCAGTGAGACATGCATTCCAATCTAGGCAACAGAGCAAGATACTCTCTCAAACTAAACGAAACAGGCCTGCTTGTTAAGAAAAATTAAGTAAAAAAAAACAAATCAGCCAGAGCCCAATGACCCAAACAAAACCTCTATTAATATTTCAATAAGTTGCTTTCAGTTGCTTAAGCAAAGATTTTTTTCACATAATTGCACTTGTATTTAAACAACACATTTGATTACATACCTTTTATGTATTCAGTATTGCAACAGAAGTTATAGGGGAAATAAAGACCTATGTCAAAGGTGTTCAAAGAAGAAGAAGGTCAGGAAAGAGTCTTTGAAGTAGGCTTTGAGATGAATAAAAATTGAAAAAGAGATAGGAGATGATCTCAGGTTGGGAAGAAAGAAAGTTTTGAATTCTTATGCAGGTTTTGGAAGTAGCTGGTATACCAAAGGATTCGTGTGCAGAGCAGTAGGAAATAAGGTTGGAAAGAGTATTAGCAGGTTTCGGTTGTTAACTTAATCAATAGTGGCATACCTACCATGTGCCAGGTACTTCATTAGGAATGTGGGATGCTGGATGGAGGAAGAGACATTCCCTGTCCAGGAAGGGCATTTCAGAAAGCAGATGGACACGTAAAGAACTGTGTCTCAGTGCAGAGAGTGCCAAGTCTTTACTTTTTATGGTGATGGAGGATGAGGAGGAGGTCAGAGAGGGCATTCAAGCTGGATTAGTTTGCCAACTGGAGGACTACAGAAGGAAATGGATTTTAGACAGAATAAAGTGATTGAGAGCATGCAATGAACACAGAGAGCTATTCAGACAGTAGTGGATATTCATTATAGCTGGAGCTGGGGAGTGAGGACAGTAAGGTTGTCTTTGGGCTGCTATGACAAAATACCTTAGACTGAGTAATTTATACACAACCAAAATTTGTTCTGGAGGCTGGGAAGTCCAAGGTCAAGGCACCAGCAGATTTGGTGTCTGGTGAGAGCTCAATATTTCTTTGATGGGGGCTTCTTGCTATTTCTTCACATGGGAGAAGGAGCAAATAAGTTCCCTCAGGCCTCTTCACAAGGGCACTAATACCATGCAGGAGGATTCCTCCTTCATGACCTACTCACCTCCCACAGGCCCCACCTCTTAGTACCAACACACTAGGAATCTGACTTCAACACAGGAATTTTGGAGGGACACTAACATTCAGACCGTAGCAAAGAGACAAATGAGAAAATGGGGTTGGAGGCAGGGTCAAATCAAGGAGAGCTCTGCATGCCATCCTGAAGTGTTTGGTTTTCATCTTATTGTGGAGAACTATCAAAGGGAGTCTTTTCAATCTTTTTCCTTCTTATTGAAAAATAGCCAGGCACAGTGGCTCACAGGTATAATCCTAGCACTGTGAGAGGCCGAGGCAAGTGGATCGCTTGAGCGTTTGAGACCTGGAGGTCTCATCTCTAAAAGAGCAAGATTCCATCTCTAAAAATAGCTGGGGAATGTGGCAGACACTTTGGAGGGCTGAGGCAAGTGAATTGCTTGAGCTCAGGAGTCTAAGACCAGTGTGAGCAAGAGTGAGACCCCAACTCTACTAAAAATAGAAAAGAATTAGCTGGGCTTGTGGTGGGTGCCTATAGTCCCAGCTACCAGGGAAGCTGAGGCAATAGGATTCCTTGCACCCAGGAGTTTGAGGTTGCTGTGAGCTATGATGATGCAGTGACACTCTACCAGGGTGAGTAAGTGACAGTCGGCCTCAAAAAAAAAAAAAAAAAGAAAAGAAAAGAAAAAGAAAACAAAATTTGAGTATAGGAATGATATGAGTGATATGCTTTAGGTAGCATTGTCATTTCTATTACAGATTACAGAAGAAGAAAGGCTTTTACAGTAATTTAAGCATAAATGGTGACGATACAAATGACAAGTGAATTTGAGAAATGAAATGAAGGATTTATAGGGTTACCATGTTGAAGATTACTAGTGAGGTGGTGGAGTTGGTAGCCCCAGGATTTGAAATCAAGTCAGAAAACAGCAATATTAAATGACACCCTTTAAAATAGAAGAAAATATTTGCAAACTATATTTCCAATAAGTCTGTGTTCCCCAACTTCTGGGCCAAGGATTGGTCCTGGTCCATGGTCTGTTAAGAACTGGGCCACACAACATCTCCTACTGAGCTCTGCCTCCTGTCTCACCCACCGCCACCCCTAACTGGAAAAATTATCTTCCATGAAACAAGTCCTTGGTGCAAAAAAGGTTGGGGACAAATGCAACAGGGCACTGGTATACAAAATATATAAGGAATGCATACAACTCGATAGCAAAAAAAATAAAATAAAATTCCAAATAACCCAGTATAAAAATGGGCAAAAGACCTGAATAGACATATTCCCAAAGAAGACATACAAATGCCCAACAAATATATGAAAAGGTACTCAACATCACTAGTCATCAGGGAAGTGCAATCAAAGCTGCAATGAGATATTACCTCACACCTGTAGGATGGCTATTTTCAAAAAGTCAAAAGATAACCAGTGTTGATGCGGATGTAGAGAAAAGGGAACCTTTATATGAGGTCTAACAACTAAGTTCATGAACTTGTCACTGTGCCCTTACAAACAACTTGATAAGGTTTCAGAACCTTGGTAGATCAGTGTCTCAGAGCTTTGTTCATGTCACATGTAGTAGCGTCTTGCTGAATGGCATTCATTGTTGTTGTGTGTTTTTGTGTGCCATCACAAGAATGTCAGAGCTTGAATTAGAGCAATGAACAAACATTAATTTTCTTGTTAAACTTGGCAAGAGTGGAAGTGAAATCAGGGACCTGTTGGTCCAAGTTTATGGGGATATTTCCATGAAGAAAATGGCAATGTACAAATGAATTAAATGTTTTTCTGAGGGGGAATAAAAGTGTCAGTGATGAAGAGAAGTCAGAGCCATCAGTAAGGAGCACAACTGACAAAAACATTGTGACAATTTGTAGAATTATGCATCCAAAACTGTCAGCTGAACAGGGACTTTACCTAACAAATGCAAGCATTGTAACCTAATTATAATTAAATTTGAAATTTAAAAATAAAAAAGAGCAAAAACAAAATCATGGGCTGATTGTGAGTAGCACAGCAAACCAAATAATCATCAACAGAGTCAGGAAAATCTTAACTGAAAATCTTGGCATGAGAAGGGAGTGGATCTGGCATCACAACAATGCACCAGCTCAAACAGCACTGTCTATGAGGGAGTTTTTAGTTAGTAAACAAATAACTGTATTGAAAGACCCTCCCTACTCACCTGATCTGGCCCCCAATGACTTTTTCCCTTACCGGAAGATAAAGGAAATATTGAAAAGAAGACATTTTGATGACATTTAGGACCTCAACGGTAATATGATGACAGCTCTGATGGCCATTCCAGAAAAAGAGTTCCAAACTTGTTTTGAAAGTTTGGACTAGGTGCTGTCATCAGTGCACAGCTTCCCAAGGGGAGTATAGTGATATTCAGCAATGAGGTATGTAGAACTTTTTCTAGGATGAATTTGTGAACTCATTGTCAGACCTTGTACATTGGTGGGATTCTAAGTTGGTACAGTCATTATAAAAAACAATATAGAGTTTCCTCAAAAAACTTAAAAATAGAACCACCATATGATCCAGCAATCCCACTTATGAGTATATACCAAAGAAAAAGAAACCAGTACCTCAAGAGGTATCTGCACTTCCATATTCATCACGGCATTATTCACAGTAAGCCAAGGCATGGAATCAACCTAATTATCTGTCAAAGGATAAATGGATAAGGAAAATGTGGTGTGCGTGTGTATGCAACAATATTTTTCAGCCCTAAAAAAGGAAATCTTGCCCCCACTTGCAACATGGATCAACCTGGAGGACATGATACTAATTAAAATAACCCAAACACAGGAAGACAAATTCTGTGTGATCTTACTTACTCAGAATGTAAAATTTCAAAGAAGTTGAACTCAGAGAGAAAGTGAGTAGAAGGTCAGGTGGTGGGGGAAATAGAGAGATAATAGTAAGAGGACACACACTTTCAGTTATAAAATGCTTAAGTTCTGCAGACCTTAAGTACAGCATGGTGACTCTAGTTAAGAATAAGGTATAGCCAGGCGCAGTGGCTCACACCTGTAATACTAGCACCCTGGGAGGCCAAGGCGGGTGGATTGCCTGAGCTCACAGGTTTGAGATCAGCCTGAGCAAGAGCAAATCCCCATCTGTAAAAATAGCCAGGCGTTGTGGTGGGCACCTGTAGTCCCAGCCACTTAGGAGGCCGAAGTAAGAGAATTGCTTAAGCCCCAGAGTTTGAGGTTGCTGTGAGCTGTGACACTACAGTACTCTACCCAGGGGGACAGCTTGAGACTCTGTCAAAAAAAAAAGGAAAGAAAGAAAGAAAGGTAACTACGTGAGGTGATAGGTATGTTAATTAGCTTGGTTGTGGTAATCATTTTGTAATATATACAAAACAATACCTGTACAACTTAAATATATACAATTTTTGCCAATTATATCTCAGTCAAGCTGAGGGGCGGGGGGGAGAAGATACTGCTGACAGAAATGGAGGAGTCAGAAAAGGAATGCAAGGAGAAAGCTGCCTTGTTTAGTATAGATAGATTTGAACTTGCAGACATCTAAGTGGAAAGGTCTGTCAGGGAGTTAGGGATACTGGCCTGAATCCCATAGAGGGACAGACAGGCTGGCCATAGTCGTTGGAGTCATGCCCATCCTGGTCAGGGTCAGGTAGATGTATTCTCCTAGGGATAGTTAGGAGGTGGTGGAGAAAGAGAGACAACAGCTTGGACATTCACAGCACTGCAAGCTGATTGTCATCACTTTGCATTGCTACCTTTTCTCCATCTATAACTGTGGCCAGTCTTTGTTAACGTCCTCCCAAAGGGTTTAGGGATGGCTGTGTTGGGTTGGAGGAATGAACCAACTGTTAAAGTTTGGGATTTTCCTTTAATGAAGACAGTGTGATCCCATTCTACCTCCCACAGTGCTTCATGGTGTAAAAACTACATTCACATGGGAGCTCCCTTTTTTCTTGCTATTATGCTCATCTTGTCAAGTGGGTAAGAGCCGATATAATTATCCCCAATGTATAACTGAAGGAGTGGAGGCACAGAGAATTTGGAATTTGCTAGTCACCTAGGTAGTAAATTGCAGAATTGAGAGACAGATATTCTTTTTTTTGAGACAGAATCTCATTTTGTTGCCCTCAGTAGAGTGCCGTAGCATCACAGCTCACAGCAACCTCAAACTCTTGGGCTCAAGCAATACTCTTGCCTCAGCCTCCCAAGTAGCTGGGACTACAGGAGCCTGCCACAAAGCCCAGCTATGTTTTTAGAGACAAGGTCTCCCTCTTGTTCAAGCTGGTCTCAAACTCCTGAGCTCAGGCTATCCACCCTCCTCGGCCTCCCAGAGTGCCAGGATTACAGGCATGAGCTACAACACCCCATCAAGAGAAATATTCTTGACTACAACTTTAGCACTTTTTTTGTTACTCCTTGGGGCCTCTTTACAGCATCACAATTTTTTTTCAATGGATTAGACAGATGAAATTGTGTTTCCTTCAATGTTACTAGAACAAATTTTCTATGGATTTTGTTAGTGTCCAATAAATCAGCAAGTGTTAGTCTTTGGGCTTTTATCTTCAATTTAAACTGGACGTCAAGTTGTACATTTTTGTTATTTTTTAGTAGAAATTCACCTAAGCTTAGCTCTTAACATTCTTCAAAGATGAGAAAACCATGACAGTCTGGAGCAAAGAAATATATACATTGGAGAAAATCAAGGCAGAGAGCACCCTCTTTTACCACAGATCTATCTCTAACCAGGCTACTCAGCCTCTGGGATTGTAGAGAGATTAACCAAAGAGACATAGATCTTTGCTTTATCCTGTCTTTTAGAATAGTGAGGCAGAGAGACTCAGCACCTTGGAGGTAGAAGTTTTGTAGAAAATTAAAAAGGCTAGGAGAAGTTTTCTTTAACTTCCCGGGAGGGTCTTGAAAGAGCAATGCCCTCTACGCTCCTGTGGTCAGTAGAAGCAGTGTCTGTTTTTAGACCTGGTGGCTGACTTTCATGAATTGACAGTGCTTGAAGTGCTCAGCAGAGAGTATGTGCTGAAAAAATTGTTATAAAACTCCTACCTGCTATAGCATAGTCCTTGATGGAAATAGGGTTTTGTTAGGGATATGGAAGAATCATCAGTGTTACTATCCCAGCCCCCACCAGTTCTCACTGTCTTTAACATATGCAAGGGAGAAGGAAAAAGTTCCTTCTCAAACTATAACTAAAAATCACAGGAGAAAATAAGCATTGGATTAAAAGGCCCTAAGGGCTTGGCTCCTGTAGCTCAAATGGCGAAGGTGCCAGCCACATACACCTACATGATCTGGGGGATTCCAATCCAGCCTGGCCCGCCAAACAAAAATAATGGCTGCAACCAAAAAACAGCCGGGTATTGTGCGGGCGCTTGTAGTCCCACCTACTTGGGAGGCAGACAGAGGAGAATCGCTTGAGCCCAGGAGTTGGAGGTTGCTGTAAGCTGTGATACCATAGCGCTCTACCCAGAGCTTGAGGCTCTGTCTCAAAAATAAATAAATAAATAAATAAATAAATAAATAAATTTTTAAAAGGCCATTAGATTTCACTTCCAGGGAAAAAAAATAACTGCATTTTCTGTCTCCTGAGCCTCTTTTGTTTTCATGGTTTCTCACAGTTCAAATACACAAATTTTCCCTTCAAGGTTATTGTATGGTGCTTCTAAAATCTAACCTATTGTATGGTTAGTGTTTTTCTCCTGTTTCCAACAAACTGGTGTGGTTGAGACAGATACACAGGGAAGATCATTTGGGGATGGACTAGAGAAAACTGACCTTGGAGATTGCATTCCAGGTTCTCATGGCTTTCGTAAGCATAAGTCTGTACTTTCCCCTAGGAAGCAAACTAGAAGTTCAAATCTAAGTTATTTCCTCCTTCAGAGACAGAGTTAGTGGAAATAATGAGTGAATAAATAAGCAAATGGAAGGAAAATGCCTGAAACTGCAGTGAAGAGAAAGGATATGACTCTTACCCTTGGCCTTGAGCTAAAGTATCAGGCTTTGGCCTGGAAGACCTATTCTGAACTTTCCACCTGCCTGCACATGTTGACTATGGCCAGTTCCATTCATTACCTAATAAATGAGTAACAAGAATTCCTCTGCTTCATCTCATGATACCAAATAATGGTATTTATTAACATAAAGGCAGTTTGCCCTAATAAAACAGCCACCAACAAAGTCACTTGGCAATCAGTATACCTACCATCCACTTACTCAAAACACGTATGAACACTCATTAGGATGGCTATTATCAAAAAGACAAACTAATGAACTGGATGTGGTTTCTCCTATCTGTAATCCCAGGAATTTAAGAGTCTAAGGCAGTTGAGGCCAGGAGTTTGAGACCAGTGTGAGACCTTGCTCCTCAAAAGAAATTTTAAAAATTAGCCAAGCATGCATGGTGGTGCATCCCTGTAGTCCCAGCTACTCAGGAGTCTGCGGTGGCAGGATTGCTTGAGCCTGGGAGTTTTAAGTTTGCAGTGAGTTATGATTGCACCACTATACTCCAGGCTGGGCATCAGAGCAAGCCCTTTGTCTGTCTGTCTGTCTGTCTGTCTCTCTCTCTCTCTCTCTCTCCCTTTTTCTCTTGTCTCTTAAATAAAATAAAATAAAATAAAATAAAATAATGGCAAATATGTGGAAAAACTGGAACACTTAAGCATTGCTGGTGGGAGTATAAAATGGTACAGTCAATATGGGAATCCATGTGGCGAGTTCTCAAAAAATTGAGCAGAATTAGGCCAGGTGCGGTGGCTCACACCTATAATTCTAGCACGCTGAGAGGCTGAGGCAGATGGATTGCCTGAGCTCACAGGTTTGAGACCTCCTCTCTTGAAAAAAAAAGAAATATATATAACCAAGCATTGTGGCGGGCGCCTGTAGTCCCAGCTACTTGGTAGACTGAGGCAAGAGAATCGCTTAAGCCCAAGAGTTTGAGGTTGCTGTGAGATATGACACCACGACACTCTACCAAGGGTGACAAAGTGAGACTCTGTCTCAAAAAAAAAAAAAAAAAAAAAAAAAAAAAAAAAATTGAGCAGAATTGCTGCATCATCTAGCAATTTCACTTCTGGGTATACACATATGCCCAAATAAGTAAAAGCAGGGACTCAAACAGATATTTGTGCTCCCATGTGTATAGCAGCACCATTCACAATAGCCATAAACCAGAAGCAACTTAATTATTCTCTCTCTTTTTGGGGGGGAAACAGTCTCACTCTGTTACCCCATGGCAGATGCCATGTAGCATAGCTCACAACAACCTCAAATTGTGGGGCACAAGTCATCCTCTTGCCTCAGCCTCCCAAGTAGCTGGGACTAAATCTTCCCAAAATGACACCCAACTGGTTTTTCTATTTTTAGTAAAGAAGGGGTCTGGCTTTTGCTTAGGCTGGTGTCAAACTCCTCAGCTCAGACAATCAACCTGCCTCTGCCTCCCAAAGTGCTAGAATTACAGGCCTGAGCGACCACGCACAGCCAACTCAAGTGTTCATTGATAGATGAATGGAAACAAAAATGTGGCATATGCATGTAATGAAATATTCCACCTTTAAAAGAAAGGACCCTTTATGGCTCGGCGCCTGTGGCTCAAGTGACTAAGGCGCCAATCACATACACCTGAGCTGGCCGGTTCGAATCCAGCCAGGGGCCCGCCAAACAACAATGATGGCTGCAACCAAAAAGAAATAGCGGCGTTGTGGCAGGCGCCTGTAGTCCTAGCTACTGAGGAAGCGGAGGCAGGAGACACGAATAAGCCCAGGAGTTGGAGGTTGCTGTGAGCTGTGATGCCACAGCTCTCTACCCAGGGTGATAGCTTGAGGCTATGTCAAAAAAAAAAAAAAAAAAAAAAAAAAAAAGACCTTTCGACACCTGCTACAACATGGATGAACTTGGAAGACATTAGGCTAAATAAAACAAGCCAATCAAAAGAGGACAAATACTGTATGATTCCACTTATAAGAAGTTCCAAAAGCAATCAAATTTATAGACAGAAAGTAGATTGACAGTTGTCAGGGGTTGGAGGAGTAAAGGGCAAGTGGAGAGCTAATGTTTAATGGGTACAGAGTTTCATTTCAAAAAGTTCTGGAGATGGATGCTGGAGATGATTGTACAATAGTATGAATGTGCTTAATGCCACAGAACTGTACATTTAAAAACAGTTAAGGCTGGATATAGTGGCACACACCTGTAATCCCAGCACTTTGGCAGGCCAAGGTAGGAGGACTGCTTGAGCCCAGGAATTGGAGACTAGCCTGGACAACATAGTGAGATCTTATTTCTACAATTTTTTTTTTTTTTTTTTTTAATGAGCAGGGTGTTATGGCATGCTCCTGTAGTCCTAGCTACTTGGGAGGCTAAGGTGGAAGATCACTTGTGCTCAGGAGTTCAAGACAACAATGAGTTATGATCACATCATTGCACTCCAGCCTGAGCAACAGAATGAGATTCTGGCTCTAAAAAAATTTTAAGTTAAATAATAAAAATAAGCTTTTCAAAAAAGAGTTAAAATGGCCAAAAAAGAGTTACAGGCATGGCGGCTCACACCTGTAATCCTAGCACTCTGGGAGCCTGAGTAAAGAGTTGGAGACCAGTCTGAGCAAGAGCAAGACCATGTCTCTACTAAAAATAGAAAAGCTACCTGGATGTGGTGGCAGATGCCTGGAGTCCCAGCTACTCGGGAGGCTGAGGCAAGAAGATCACTTGAGCCCAAGAGTTTGAAGTTGCTGTGAGCAATGATGATGCTATGGCACTCTACCCAAAGTGACAGAGTGAGGCTCTGTCTCAAAAAAAAAAAAAAGTTAAAATGGTAAAATTAGGCTTGGGGCCCATAGCACAGTGGTTACGGCACCAGCCACATACATTGAGATTGGCAGGTTCAAACACAGCCCGGACCAGCTAAACAATGACAACTGCAACAAAAAATAGCCGGGCTTTGTGGCCGGTGCCTGTAGTCTCAGCTACTTGGGAGGCTAAGGCAAGAGAATCGCTTAAGCCCAACAGTTTGAGGTTGCTGTGAGCTGTGATGACACAGCACTCTACCAAGGGTGACAAAGTAAATTATATTATGTATTTTTAAAACCACAATCTAAAAAAAAGGAAAGAAAAATTCAGGGAAGACAGAGTAGAGCGTGTGGGAGAGGCAAAAGACAAAACTTATTTAATGCCTCACTGGTGAACTGTGCTTATGCTCTTCTCTGAAAGAAGGCAGAGTTTACAAAGAGAGACTTTAAGAGTAGTGGTTTCTTTTCTTGTTATCACTGTTTGAGAACAGTATCTTCAATTGAGAACAGTATCTTTGCCTGTGGCAGGGACTGAAGTCTATTTACAAAGGCAGGGTAAGCACTGGCTCTTCCCATAGTGATCCTGAGTTGTAGGCATCCAACAAATGTTTATGGATTTAAACGGAATGATTAGTCACCCTCAGTTATGTGACTTGACAGTCTTGAGCCAGTCCCATCCATGTCTAACCAGGAATGCAGTTGTCTTTTAAAAATTGAATTTCACAGACTTTTACATACCATTTAGTGAGCCAGAGAGTGAACTACAGGCGTTTGATATAGCAACTCATTTAATCCTAATAAACCCATGAGGAAGGTACTATTGTTTCCCATTTTACAGATGAGAAAACTGAGGCACAGAGAAGGAAAGTTATACAGTTGTTAAGTGCTGGACCTGGGGTTCTAACTAAAACAGATGTTGTCCCAAAGCCCACACTACTAATCATTGCATACCTGACTCTCTCTTCTTGAAACAGTATTGTCGAAGATGGGACTTTAATGACCCTGAAGCTGATTTCAAGGTCCAGAATGGAGAATGAGAAACGGGGGTGAAGATATTCCTTGATTGTGATTCTGCCTCTCTACTCCAGCAATGTGGTTGGGCCCTTGAGGGCTGTGTAGCCAGAGTAAGGGGTTTGAGGGTTTAAGGTCAAATTTTTTTGAACCGAAGGAATTTCCCTCCAATTCTGTATCAGCCCCTTAGTGACGAATCTGCTGCCTATCCCGCGGATTTTGCTATTAGTGGATTTTCTAGGTTATCAAGGCAGGGAAAATGAAACACCATTAAACAAACACTGAGTGGCGCTGAACCCAGTATAAATCTTTTTTTCTAGTCCTTCCTAGATACAACTTGAGACGAATCTGCAACTCTGGAGTTGAAGCCAGGGGGCGGGTTGAGCGGCGACCATTTTTGTTTTGCGGCCGTGCGTTCTCAAAGCATCTTGACTAACAGGACCCCACAGAGAAGGCGGAGCCTATCAGAGAGTAGGGCGGGGCCTAGGAGACGTGATGATTCAAATGGACTAATAAGCTGGGCGTATCGGGCAGAAGTCGCCAATGAGCTGGCGTGTTGGGGCGGAGCGCACAAACACTAGTGGGTTTGGTTGCACGGTGGCTTTGGCGCATTTTCGGCTGGTTTGATTCATCCATTTTGAAGAGACGGGGGAGCGGGGGGCTCGTCTCATCCAGGGGCCCTGAACCAAGGAGCGGCGGAGTTTGAAAAGCCAACAGTTCGGGGTTCGGTGGCAGCGGCCCCATTGGCCGAAGTTCGGGGGGGGTGGGGCGCCAAGCGCGCGGGGTGGGGGGGGTCCTGGTCTTTGGCTTCTCTACTCGGTCCTGTTTCAACAGCGAACATGTCGCGGCCTGTCAGGTCAGTGCGGAGTCCGAGGCCTGGAGCGGGTTGGAGGGGGGTGGGGGTGAGTGGTGAGGGAGTGGGGGACAGAAGCCTAGAGTAGGCCCTCGTGAGTGCCACGCGCGGCCTCCTCCCTTTCGGGGCCCGCGCGCGCCCTTGAGCGTGGGGGGCCTTGCTGGCGCGCGGGGGTGGCGGCTGCGCGCCCGTGCGCGCTTTCCTCCCCACCCCGCGCTGCTGCAGGCTCTCGTCTGTTCTGCTGCCTCCCCCACCCGCCTCACTTGGAGCGGGCGGGGTGTCCCTGAACACCCCGGTCGGCCGGAGGGGGAGGGGTGTGAAGTCAGCGCCCCCAAGCAGGCCCCACCTCCTCGGGGCCGGCCCCTCCGAGCCCAGTGGAGACACGGTCGACTACTGCTCCCCACCTTCCGCGGGGAGGGGCGGCAGCATTCGTACTGCCCCTTCCCCCGCGACTTGCGTGGCGGTGGGAGAACTCAGCCGTCTTTCTCAGGCCGATCGCGGTGTTACAGGCAAGGGGGGAGGGGCGGTTTTGCCACCCGGCCCCGCCTCTATCCTCCCGGGTCGCTGCAGGCCCCGCCTCCCGGATCGGGCCGGGCGTGGGCGGGACCCGTTCTTTTCCCCTTGGGCTAAAGTGAGAGTTTGGGACTGGATCCTGGAAAATTAAGGACTGCTGCCTCTCCCTTACCTCGGAGTTTTGAGAGAATTAACCCCAAAGTTCGCTTTTTCTCTCCCGACTAGAAAATGTCCTTCCTCGGGGAAATGCCCGTACTCAGGGAGGCGCGGGTTAACAGCACGGCCCAAATCCCGTGTAGTCCTCCTTCCACTCTTCCCGTGTACAGGTCTCGGGATATTTTTGTAACCTTCTCCTCCGAGTGACTTTAATAATAAAGAGACTAGGTTCTGTTGTTAACCATTAGACTTCATTCTCAAAATTTGAACAAGTTTGCTGTTCCCCCAGCGTTCGGTGGAATCGCCCTTTGCCATCCTCCGGGCTGTTGTATGGAATGTGCCATTTATGGAGGGGTGTGGTTTAGTCCAATCTGTCTTAAAAAGGAGAGCTGTTGCAAATAAATACTTTTAATGTAAGGAATTGCCTACTTTGCATACTGTTTACTGAATAAATAGATATGGGTTTAGTTTAGTTAATAAAGGTTTAGTTTTAAATGTTTTAACAGTTGTCGTTTCCCATTCTTCATTACAAGTTTTGTGGGAAACGGAAGCATCTTAGCGTTTTAAAAAGGTTTGGGACCCTGGAAGAGGTATTGTTCTACACGGTTCTCTCCTGACGAGATCATCCTTCTCCAACTGGGGGTGGTGTGGGACTGCGTACCCTCCTATGCACGGGGTGGGAATGAGGAGAATTAGCTCCTTGACAGCGTTTCTGCAGTCCTATTTCAGCTCGCATCTCTGATAACCCACTGTCTACTGGGAAAGTTTTTCTGGCAAGGAGTCTGAATAGTTATTTCAGATTATACTCTGGGTAAATATTTTGGCATACAACTTGACCAAAGTATCCCATAACTCAACGTAGAATATTTTCCTTAGAATGAGGTAAAATAGGCAATAATATAATAAAGATTTCTTTTTTCTGAATTGATCTTTTGTCTCTTGGAAGTAATTACTGTGTGATTAAATTAGATTATTTTTCTCTGCCTTTCAAACTTAAGTTCACTGAGTTCTGACTTTATTATACTGACTTTCTTATCTGCGTGAATTTGTTTTCTCAGATGAAGGTATTGAAACACGAGCAGAACTTTATTAAAACTTGGGTTTTAATTTTACCATGTGGGGATAAATATGTTAAATACATTCTGGGGGGTTTGTTTGTTTTTTGTTTTGTTTTGAGGCATTGGGAGTTCTGCACAATTTTTTTCTTACTCTTACGTTGTTAAAAATAACTTAAACCTTATTGCCCCTAATTAAAGAGTGAAGTTAATATATTGTGGGCTTTTTGTTGTGTCATTTTAAAATTATTTCAGAGTAAGTTTTCTGATGCTTTAGTTATAAAGTTTCTTTGTAACTATATTTTAAAATGTGTTGTTAATATGTTCATGACCAATAAAATATATAAATATATATTCATGATCAATGGTAAAGCAGAAATAATAAAAGTTGAGTTTGGTGGTTTGTTAAATTTTGCGATTAAAAAGTCCTGACTTAGGGAAATGCTACGGCTTCAGGGTGTAGTTGTAGACCATTACCTTAGGACCTTTAACCAAAAAATAGTGGTAGACATTGACCTGATTTCAAAATGACAAGCCTTGTTTAAAAAAAAAAAACATGTTAGAGAAAATATCAATGTAGCAGCTTATCTTCTGGGATATATTTCTGCCCTTAGGCCTGTGTATAATTTGGTTATTTTTCTGGTTCTCATTTTTACTGTAAATATTCATTTTTATTTTATATAAACCTGAAAAATTTAGAGAACATTTAGAAACATACTAGTGGTGCCTTGACATTAATTTGCAAATGAATAGTATGAGAGACTTACTGGCATGTCTAGCACATTATATCTAAATAACTTCGTTCATACAAGATCACTATATTTACTTTATACAGTGTCTGGCTTGTAAATGAGAGCTCAAATATTTTAGACCTTAGCTTCAAATAAGTGGCTTAACATTACAATTTTGGAGCTAGAAAGAAGTTTAGGCAAACTCAGTTTACAAGGAGATTTAAATGGGGACCTGGGCAAGTGAAGTGCCTTACATCACACACTAGCAGGTGCCAAGGTTGGGCAAAATGTAAATTTCTTAAATCTCAGTCCAAGCTCATAGTGTCCAAACCCACCCCAGGAGTCACTTTACCTTCTGCATGATAAATATTAATGTTAATGCCAAAGTACATGGTATTTAACTTGTAAAACTTTTTTCATATCTATTAACCTTATGAGGAAGGAAAATGCCATTACTTCCAAAAGATGAGAAAGGAAGCTCAGATTAACTGACTTGCTTTAGAAAAGAAAGCAGGTTTCTTGAAATTCAGCTTTGGTGTACTCTCCAGAAGTACCTCTCCCTTCCTGAGAATGATCCAGGTAGCTAAGATCGACCTCTTTGCACCTCTTTGAAATGTAAGCATACATAATGTCTTTTTATTAATACTTTTGATTACAAAAATCCTTTACTATTGAAAATTTAGATGTAAAAGCACAGGCTCTTACAGGTTGACGTAAAATTATTTTGTCATGTTTACTACGCATAATTAACGTTGAGGATTAGCACCTTTCCCAGAATTCCAGGTTGCTTTCTTTTCTAAAAAGGGTGTGGGATGTGTTTGGATTCTGAATATTAGTATTCTTCCACCAAAATACTAGTTTCAAGAACACAGTGAAAGGAGAAATCTAAAATCCCTGAAATTCAAGGTAGCTTGGAATTTGTTACCAAATATGCACAGAAGGACCCTATGAAATTTAGTATCCTAGAAAATATGGTTGTAGTTGATACTGGTTCATTATATCCCTTATTCTTTACTCCCAGGAATGTGTGTGGGTTTGTGTGTAAGAGGTGTGACTTATTAACCTTGGATGTATATGCTTTATTACTTACATGTCATTTTCCTCTAAAAAGACAATCCATTATGTAGACTTTGCCATCAAAGATATCTCACATAATGTGAGTGCTTGAATAATAGAGAAGTTAATTTTATAAGAACACTACTTTGCTCAACATACATGTAATTAATTAAGCTAAAAATTATAATGCAGTGTTGGCTGTGCACAGTGGCTCACATCTGTAATCCTGGTACTCTGGAAGGCCGAGGCAGGAGGATCACTTGAGCTCAGGATTTAAGACCAGCCTGAGCAAGAGTGAGACTGTCTACTAAAAATAGGAGAAAGTAGCTAAGCATGGTGGCATGTGCCTATAGTAGTCCCAGCTACTCAGGAGGCTGAGGCAGGAGGATGTTTTGAACCCAGGAGGTGGCTGTGAGCTAGACTGATGCCACTATACTCAAACCTAGGCAACAAAAATTAGATAAATAAGAAGAAACTTGAGAGACCACATAAGTCTAGTTCCTTCAGTTTACCAGTGATGGATGGCTTTGAAACTCAAGGAATCAAAGTGTGGAGATAATAGCAGACCTAAATTTAGATTGCATGAATCTTAGCTATTCTCTTTCCTACTAAATGCATGTTTACAGTATTTGATTCCACAGAGAATGCTTTATAAGTCCACATCCCTAGTTTAAAACCACTGGAGCCTTTTTTTTTTTTTTTATCGGTTTTGCTTGTGATTTTTTTTCCCTTCAGCCGTAATAACATAATCTAAATTTTGTCTTAACTGGTGGGTCTGTAAACACAGGTTTATCCATCACATTTACAGGCAAGGAAAATGTAAACGCTGTTGCTTGAAAGGGTCCTACTATGGACCCTCTGGTCATCCACCCAATTCACTTTGTTCAGCCACTTTGCTGAATCTCATTCCAGACTTTAACTTTTGCATGGCTTCCATGATTTTGCCCTGTTTTCCATATAGAATGTGTCTTTTGGGACTCTGAGCCACCTGTCAGAACTGCCACTTCAGAGCTGCTTTCCCTTCGTCTTTTCCAGAACCAATTTTTCCTTTGGGCAGTGTCTTTGAAACTTCCCATATGTGTTTGAAAATTTTTAGAAAATTCTGAATTCCCATAAGGTAATGATGTGTGTGCTATACAGTGGTATATCATCACTAGTCTAGAACGGTATTCCTATAATTAAATGCATTAACTTGTCTAGTGAGACTTAGGAATTTTCACAATAAAGACTCTTATTATGTCACCCTTGTTAAGAGTGCCCTGGCATTGCAGCTTAAGCGATTCTCTTGCCTCAGCCTCCCAAGTACCTGGGACTACAGACACCCACCCCAACGCCCAGCTATTATTTTGTTGTAGTTGTTTTTTTAGCAGGCCTAGGCCGGGTTCAAACCCACCACCCCCAGTGTATGTGGCCGGCTCCCTAACCACTGAGCTACAGGCGCTGAGTGACCACCTCAACCACCTCTTTAACCTAAAATTTCCTAGACTGGACATGCACCATGTGTACTAACGCCCTAGTTCCTTTTGTTGACCAGTTTGTTACAGTCCCTTGGATGGTCAACTTACAGGGGTTCTACTATATTTCAAAATCATGTAAAAATTCTTCAAGCAAGGTACATTTAGTCCCCATTTCATATGTGAGGCCTAAGATTGGGTAGATAAAATAACTGACATAGTTCACCTAACTACTAAGAGATGAAGCAGGAATTTGACTCCTAGCGTGGACAACCCAAAGCCAGTGCAGTCTTTCCCATGTGACAGTGGCGCAGGGTATTACTCTTTCTCGTGGTAGCACACTTTGTCTTCTCTGGGGTGGGGTGGAGTGGGGGGTTATGATTCATTAATTCATAATAGGTCTTTGTGGAGAGGACTAAATTTGGGGAGGCAAGGAAATGACGAAAAGAACAATTTGGGGGAGAGGAAGGTAACCTCTGACAGGAGGAAAAACTACTGAAATATTTACTGTGAGTCTTGGGGGGGGGAGGTTGGGAATGTGTGTTTATACATTTTATAAAATGAGGGCATTTTTCCCCTAAGTGAAGAGATTCTGAAGCCACCTAAAGGACAATACAAAAAAATGTACGGCTCATTTTACATAAATATTGATGCAAAAATGCTAACAAACTTGGCTAACTGAAACCAGTGAGTACAGTTGAGTCCTCAATGTTATGAATAGGTTCTTGGAAACTTAACTACAAGTGAAATGATGTATAGCAGGTTCCCTAATAAGGCCATTCTGTTGTAATAGTGAGAATTTGATCTCATCATATGCTTCATTTAAAGTTGAGATTTCCAAGAGCCTTGCTGTATTAAAAGTATATGTTCTCAAGGTTTGTCCCAGGATTAAAAGACTAAGAGAATCTATGACATTTTAAAAACATTTGCCTGTCTTAAAGCTTGTGTTTAGGAGGAAATTAACATTAAAATTAGGAGTTGATAAAACTTGCAGAAGTGACAGACTAAAGTAAGTGGTTGAGTTTTTAGTGTTTTAAGTCTCAATTTCTGATAAAACTAATTTTGCAGGGGATGTAGTCTGGCACAGCAGAAGAAACCTCGGGTATCAGGACGCTTGGGTTTCAGCCTCCTAAAAGTTTATACTAATAATGGGGACGTTGAACTCTAGTAGAGTAATAGTATCTTGTGCTTACCACAAAGCACTTAATAGTTTTCAAAGCTTTTTCTTACTGGTTTCTTCCAGCTCTAAAAAAGACCACTTGTTAAGAAACAAAACTAATTTTGAATAAGTGGTTTTGGTTTTTAGAGTTTTTGATCTGTTTGTCCCAGAATTATAAAACAAGGTCACCGTGCTGCGTGACTAACTCAGGCATATTGTCCACGTTGTAGTCCATGTGAATGTTGTTCCTCTGGAGTTGTATTATTTACAGTCTACATAGCCAAATGAATTGCTTTGCAGTCTTTGATTACTTGAACTTAAAAATAAAGGTATGAGCATTCTGAAAAATGTTACATTTGCCTTTTTTTTTTTAAAATAGCTGCTGCAAAGAGAAATGTGACCTCTTTTCTCTCAGTTCAAAAGTAGTTTTTTTGATTGAGACTAGCTAGAGACAGTACCTAGAAAACTCCATGCTCTACACAATAGGAAAAAGAAACCTTTGGTCAAAGTGGGCTTCCTTTTGTGAAAAATGTATTACTATTTAGATTTTAGGATCTAGAACTGATAGTTACAAGATTGTGTTGCCATGTGTTTTAAAATAACTAGTTATAATTATAAGTCTTTGAAATGCCTTAAATAACGGGACCACAGGCTGCCAAAGAGTGTTTCAAACTAGGTATCACAATTTTTCAGGTGCTTAGTGCTTATCTGTTTTTTAATAGTGTACCTGTTCTGTGTATACTATCTGGGAAGCAAGGTTGATTTTCAGGGAGATACCCTTTCCAGCTACCTTTGGTTGAATTGTAGAAGCCTTCATCTATCAAGGTAAAATGACTTAGAAGATGAACTACTTGAAAAACTAAAAATTTGCTTGACTGAGAAAGTAAAAGTCCACCCTGCTATTTTGGGGCTAGGATAATACCTGTCTTCCATGCACATGCCACAGCCTTAAAGATTCATAACTACTACCACCACCACCCAGTGACTGCTGCTTTCCTATAGAGAATTTTGGGTCCCCAAGATCAGAGACTATGAGAAATTTTACTGTTTGGAATTATTTCAATTAAAATGAAGCTCTAAAGTCATTTTGGCACAAAGAACTAGGCTTGATTTATAACTTCAGAGCTTTAGATGAGGGGTTGCTATCCACAAAATTTCTCTATCTACCTTCTTTCCCACTCTGTATCCAAACCTGATGTTGACCCCTGTAACACAAAGCCAGAGTCTATTAAGACATTGCTTCATTAGTAATACCTTAT
This sequence comes from Loris lydekkerianus, assembly GCA_963574355.1. Lineage (NCBI taxonomy): Eukaryota > Metazoa > Chordata > Mammalia > Primates > Lorisidae > Loris > Loris lydekkerianus. The sequence continues at coordinate 23,138 of CAUYPK010168631.1, forward strand.
TTCTAACCTCCAAAATCCTATGGGTTTTTTTTTCTGTTATGTGAGATTCCTCAAACTTCTATGATGTATTTCTCTGCTGTAAAGAGTCAATAAACCTAACTTTGTCAGATTCCAGGTTTGTTCCTGGTGATTAGGTATAACCACTGAGATTTCTAAGACCTTTTGTTGCAGACTGGGACTTGACTCGGTAATTGCACAGCTGAGACCCCTTCAGTCTTGCCTGTTTGCAATTTCTCTGTCCCCATTTGCATAGGTTTTACACTATACTTCTGCCCAGAAAAAAAATCTAGCCAATTTTTTTTTTTTTTCTTTTAGACAAGAGTCTCAGTCTTGTTGCCCTGGGAAGAATGCTGTGGCATCCGTCATAGCTCACAACAACCTTAAACTCTGGGCTTAAACAATTCTCTTGCCTCAGCCCCTCAAGTAGCTGAAACTACAGGTGCCCACCATAAATGCCCAGCTATTTTTTTGTTGCGGTTGTCATTGCCATTTAGCTGGCCTGGGCTGGGTTCGAACCTGCCAGCCTGGGTGTACGTGGCCAGCACCTACCCACTGAGCTTCAGACCTGCTTAATTAGCTGGGCTTTATTTTGTGGTACTTGTAAAGATTTTATTTGAACAAAAAACTGTTTATCACTAAAAAGTTTTAAGTCCCACTGATTTAAATGAACTCATTTCCTTTTTAAAAAGTTTATTAAAGCAAAAGAATTTTGTGAAAATATTAGATTTTTATTTCCATAAGAATTTTCAGAGAGCTGCACATGAGGTATTTCTGAGTAAGATGGAGAAATACTGGCAGAATAATAGTTCATTGTAATGGACTTTTGCCTCAGTAGCCAGACCTGGGAGAGCTGACTAATAGATTGATCTCATCCTGTCCTGGAACACTATTTCCAGCCCAGGCCCGCCAAACAACAATGACAACTACAACCAGGCATTGTGGCGTACACCTATAGTCCCAGCTACTTGGGAGACTGAGGCAAGAGAATAATAGCTTAAGCCCAGGAGTTGGGGGCAGCACCTGTGGCTCAAGGAGTAGGGCACAGACCCCATATCCCAGAGGTGGTGGATTCAAACCCGGCCCCGGCAAAAAAAAAAAAGCCCAGGAGTTGGAGGTTGCTGTGAGCTGTGACGCCACAGTACTCTACCCAGGGTGACAGCTTGAGGCTCTGTTTCAAAAAAAAAAAGTCTTCAGGGTTTAATTTTTTAAAAAATTTTGTTTAAAAGGTTAGGGTATTATTAATAATTACATAGGTCACTACAAAAGTTTTGAGACAAGGCCAGGTGTGGTAGCTCACACCTGTAATCCTAGCACTCTAGAGGTCAAAGCAGGTGGATTGCCTGAGGTCAAGAGTTCTAGACCAGCCTGAGCAAGAGTGAGACCCCATCTCTAAAAATAGCCAAGCATTGTGGCAGTCACCTGTAGTCCCAGCTGCTTGGGAGGCTGAGACTAGAGGATCACTTGAGCACAGGAGTTTAAAGCTGCTATGAGCTATGACACCACAGCACTCTACCAAGGGGGCTAAGTGAGACTCTGTCTCATAAAATAAAAGAAAAAGAGTTTTGAGACCTACTGTTATGGTCCATTATTTCACTTCCTAGAAATACAGTCGATAATGTCCTTTCTGATTCACTGTGCAAGTTTCAAGTTGCTCAGTTTATCAGTTGCTGGAAGGGCTTCATTTGTTTCTGTCTGAGGGGATTTTGTGTTTCTTGATTTTTGTGTATCTCGCTTTCATAATGACCCATGGAATTAGATATGTTTGTATCTGACAGCTTCATTATTCAGCTTTCCTCACCTCAAAGTATTGTATGTTACTAAAATGAATGAGAAAACTTTTGAGTATCTTTTTCAATGGCACAGGAACCGATACTTATAAGATCTGTATAGTCATACATATTTTTTAATGGAGTGACTTAATCATCACATCCAAATAAGAGTGTTAATTTATGTGTTAAAAATTGTAGTAGTTCTCGGGATGGCACAAATGATTACTTATAAGTAATGATCATTGTTATTTATTGGATAGTACCTGGCACTCATTCTGACAACAGTCTTGAGAGATGGGTATTGTTACTCCTGTTTCACAAGTGAGGAAACTGAAATTCAGAGAGGGGAAGTAACTTGATCAAGGAGGTAAAACTAGTAAGTTGCAGAGTCAGGATTTAATTCCAATTCAGATATAATTTTTTGTTTGTTTTGGGGGGGGGGTTTTGCAGTTTTTGGCTGGGGCTGGGTTTGAACCCACCACCTGTGGCATATGGGGCTGGTGCCTTACTCCTTTGAGCCACAGGACCACCCGATATAATGTATTCTTAACCTCTATGCTAGGTTGAAATCTCAAGTTGGCCTCCCAGTTCTAGTTGTTGATACCTATTTTGCCCTGAATAGTTATTGGCGTATAAGTAATAGTACAGTCACATGTCACTTAAAAAGAATACATTCTAAGACATGCACTTCAGCAACTGTCATGCAAGCTTCAGAGTGTATACTTCCACAGACCCAGATGGTTTAGTCTGCTGCACACCCAGGCTATGTGGGATAGCCTCTACTCCTGGGCTACTAACTATATATAGTATGTTACTGTATTGAATATTGCATGGAGTTGTAGGCATTTGTGTATCTAGACATAGGAAAGGTACAGTAAAAATACAGCATTATAATCTTACAATTGTCATATATGCAGTACATTTTTTAACAAAATGTCATTATGTAATGCATTGCTATATTTTGAGGAACTAAGAATGTTTATTTTCATCTAGAAATAGAACCTCCTCATTCTCTGGGACTTAATATTACTCTTAATTGCTGGACTTCTTTCCAGCCTGTCTTCTCTATTTCCAGTTTGTATTGGAACAAGTTCATCACAAATGTATTTCAGGCTTCAACAAAGCAAATTTCCAGGTGGTAAAAATAGTATGCTATTTTGAATAAATTCTTTTAGAAGGCAAGACATAGTTTGGGAAAGAACCAAATTATTATGTTATTATAAGGAGTTTTGAATGGCCCTTGTTACCACAGATATTTAAATTACTTTTTTCTTGGTTGAGCACAGTGGCTAGCACTTTGGGAAGCCGAGGCAGGCAGATTGCTTGAGCTCAGGAGTTTGAAACCAGCCTGACCAAGTGTGAAATCCTGTCTCTGCTAAGAATAGAAAAAATAGCCAGGCCCCATGGTGGGTGCCTGTAGTCTCAGCTATTCTGGAAGCTGAAGCTGGTGGATCACTTAAAACCAACTAAGATGTTGAGGTTGCTGTGAGCTCTGATGATACCACAGCACTCTACCCAGGGCAACAGAGAGTGTCAGTCTCTCTCTCTCTCTCTCTCCTTTATTTTTTTCTTTTCCCTCCTTAAGATGACAATTTGATTTTGACTGGTTATTCTGTGTAATTTCAGTATTTACAGGTCATTTCTGTAGTTCTCTTTGTTGAAAACTAAGATAAAAAAATGTACTAAATAGTATCCTTTTTAATTTCTTAGGTTTAATGTTACAAGTAACTTAGTAAGTAGGAAACTTGTTTTCTTTTGTCATGAAAGGCAGTTAATTAAACATCTGATAGGCTGAAAATGCCCAGTCTTATAGACATCCTCTCTACTGGTGTCTTTTCCCATCCTAATGCTTCACAAGTGTCACATCTATTTACTCATCAAACTTATATCCTGAATTTGGAGTTCCTAATGAAGAAGAGACAACCTCTGTCACAGTCAGTGGGAGAGACAGACATGCAGTATAGTATAAAAAAGGATGAAGTGTGTTGAAAGGAGGTGAAGCGATGTCTGATATGAGTGGCAATGATGTGAGCATTCTAGGATGAGGAGCAAATGGACCAAGTGGTAAAGAACCACAGGATTGAAGGAATTACAAACGCCCTAGATTGTTTGGTTCTTAAATGGCAGGAGATGAGATCTTAAAGGGTTTTATGGGGGCTGGGTGTTACTCTATAAAATACACTATCAAGCTTCTAACAAAACTCTTAAAATTGGCCCTAAGAGTGGCTTTGCTCCTGTAGCTCAGTGGCTAGGTCTCCAGACGCATATACCAGAGCTGGCAGGTTCAAACCCAGCCCAGGCCTGCCAAACAACAATGACAATTACAACCAAAAAATAGCCGGGCGTTGTGGCAGGCACCTGTAGTCTCAGCTACTTGGGAGTCTGAGGCAAGAGAATCGCTTAAGCCCAACAGTTTGAGGTTGCTGTGAGCTGTGATGCCACATCCCTCTGCTGAGGGCAACATAGTGAGAGTCTTGTCTCCTCCCCCCCCCAAAAAAAAAAAAAAAAATTGGCCCTAAGAGCAGACAGTTCAAAAAATATTTGAACTATACCAGAAATGTGTATATGAAACATGGTTTTTACCTGTAAATGAAGAAAACAAATGGTATGTGATGATGTGGAATGTGCACAAGGATAGTTGATTGTTTGCAGTAGAAAAATTAGTCCTTTCCATTAAACTTTAATAATCAATTTTATATCTATCAAGCAATTTAGGTCATCGTTTCCACCAGGGGAGGAATTGAGGCCCAGAGAAATTAAATGATTTGAAGTTCTAGAACCAGAGCCCAGGATTCCTATTAACAGAGATCCTGTACTTTTTACTGAGTGTTTAATGCTAGCTTAAGGAAACAGAAAGTTGTTTATGTTCAGTCTACACTTAAGTGTGATCACTAAAGCTAAGCAGGTACCTTTCCCCTTTGCAAGTTAAATATATTCAATGTATTCAGTTCTTCATATGATACACCCCTTCTCCCTTTCTTTCTTTCTTTCTTTCTTTCTTTATCTCTCTTTTTCATTGTTGCCCGGGATAGAGTGCCCTTGCGGTCAGCCTAGGTCACGGCAACTTTAAACTTCAGAGTTCAAGCAATCCTCCTGCCTCAGCCTCCTAAGTAGCCAGGACTAGGAACCTGCCACACACCTGGCTTATTTTTTCTATTTTTAGTAGTGATGGGATCTCACTACTGCTCAGGCTGGTGTCAACTTCTGAGCTCAAGGGATCCTCCCAGCTTGGCCTCCAAGGTGCTAGGATTACAGGTTGAACACACCCAGCCCCTTTTGCTATTTTGGTTGTCCTCATATAGTCTCATAGGATATATCTATTGTTATGCGATGCCCAGAAAATTGGTTAATAATATTTTGACTGCCATCCCATAAGCATAGGATAAAGTAGAATTACTATGCCTACAAATTCAGAACCTATACTTTATTGGACATTAACCTTTAAAACTTCCTCTTATGGATGCTTGCCTTCCTTTGGTTCCATGTCCCATTTTCCTTGATCCTAAATAACACAAACATGGTCATCTTTGCATGATGATCATAATACTGTTTGTTCATGGCATCTGTTGTTTAAAAAATTGCCTTTGCCCCCAAATTTTTAATAACCATTTTTTAACAAGATATTTTTATTGTGGTAAAATATGCTTTGCATAAAAGTTACCATCATAACCATTTTTAAGTGTACAGTTCAGAACTATTAAGTACATTCATGTTGTCATACAATAAATCTCCAGAACTCTTCATCTTGTAAAACTAAGACTTGGACCCATTGAACAACTCCCCACTCCTGCCCTTTCAGCCCCTGGCAACCACCATTCTACTCTCTCTGAATTTGCCTACTCTAGGTTTCTTTTAAGCAGGATTAATACTCATATTTTTTAAATTAACTTTCCTAATAGTATGATATCTTCTTATAATAAAATATGTAATTAGATTATACTTCATATAGTTTGATGAAAAGAAAAACAGAAGGCAGAACTCCTTGAGTCCTTTTTTCACCTCTAAAGCTGAGTGTGGCTATATCTACATACAAACTCCAAGCTTTTTTCCCCCCAGAATTCACCCCCACCCATATCATTTTTGCATTCTGAACTTAATTGGTATCTTAATCAATACAATGAGGGATATCCCTCTACTCAGATTTAAGTGTAGTTAGTGGCATAAATTTCCCTTTATCCTTTAAATTCACTTGTATCTATTTAGGCTTACAGTTAATAATGAATTTTTTTTTTTTTAATGTAAGGCTCTTTTGCAAGGTAGGCTCTTTGGGTACTAACACGGAAGCTTTATATCTATACTTTATGTTGAAGTGTTGCTACTTCATGAAGAAGCAACGAAAATAATTTTATGTTTGGGGGTCACCACAGCATGAGGAACTGTATAAAGGGTCACGGCATTAGAAAGCTTGAGAACCACTGTTCTAGAGAAATACTAAACTTTTAGCATACAAAATGGAAACTATAAATTAGGATTTGTCTAAGATGTTAAAAGATGCCTTATTTGGTAGGAAGTACTTAAAATTATTTTTGAGTCAAGTAGATGACTGTGTAAATTCTTGTTGGTCTGATTTTATAATAGTCAAGACAGGCTAAACATTCACTTTGTTAAGACCATGCGTGTGTCCCCAAACCCTAGGTCTGCTTTTATAAATGGTGATGAACCAGATCTGAGAAAAAAAAAAAAAGCAGGGGGAAAAGTATTGTTTTAAAGAAGTGAAATATGGGCAGTGCCTATATGGCTCAAAATAGGGCACTGGCCCCATATACTAGGGATGGAGGGTTCAATCCCATCACTGGCCAAAACTTCACACACAAAAAAGTGAAATAGTTACATAAATTTGTGAGGATTTTTGTGCTTTAGTTGAGGGGCAGGGGTGTTTGTTGGTTGGGTTTTTTTTGAAACAGAGTCTCACTCTGTTACCCAAGCCAAGGCATCAGTCCAGCTCATGGCGACCTCAAACTCCTGGGTTTAAGCAACCCTCCTGCCTCAACCTCCCTGTAAGCTGAAACGATAGGCACCCATCACAACACCCAGCTAGTTTTTCTATTTTTAGTAGAGATATGGGGTCTCACTCTTCCCTCAGGCTGGTCTTAAACTCCTTAGCTCAAGGACTCCTACTGCCTTGGCCTCCCAAAGTTCTAGGATTACAGGCATGAGCCACCAGGCCTGGTGACTTGCATAGTTTTTTTTAATTATATAAGTTTTAATAAAAAGGATCTGTTGACTGGGCCTGTCTGAATTTTTTTTCCTTTCCCTAATACGTAAGGCTTGATTTATTGTTACCATAATTTTTATGCATGATAATGTGACTGTTATGTCTAAAAGTTGCTTTTGTGAGTGGCCTTGTTTATCAAGCATACATGTTTTATATGTATAGCAGTAAAAATAAAATAACATTTACAATTTTGGTTTATCAATGTGGTGCCTCTGTATAATAAACACGTAGGTATGTGGTAATTTGGCCCGTTTTGCTGTCTATGTTTGTATGCTGTGTGAAGTGGGAGATTGTTTTGTGGGGAAGGGCGGTATTTGAGCCCCTACTGAGATAACCAATATGAAGCAGTATGAGAAATGTAATTTTAAATACTTTTGGTTTAAATTGCACTTCCTTGCAACAAAATGTGAAATATTTTGGCTGAAGTGTTAAATAATTTTCAAAGAGCTAGTTCAGTTCTGTTTATGGAATAGAAATACATCTTCTGATTTCTTAGAAAAGTCGTACATTTTGGCCAGGCACGGTAGCTCACACAATCCTAGCACTCTGATAGGCCAAGGTCAGTGGATCTCCTGAGCTCAGGAGTTCAAGACCAACCTGAGCAAGAGCAAGACCCTGTCTCTACCAAAAATAGAAAAACTGGCTTGGTGCCTATAGCACTGTGGTTACGTCACCAGCCATATCCACCGAGGCTGGCAGGTTTGAGCCTGGCCCAGGCCAGCTAAACAACCACAACTGCAACAAAAAAATAGCCAGGTGTTATGGCGGGTACCTGTAGTCCCAGCCACTTGGGAGGCTGAGGCAAGAGATTGATTAAGAGTTTGAGGTTGCTGTGAGCTGTGATGCTACAGTACTCTACCAAGAATTACATAGTAAGACTCTGCCTCAAAAAAAAGAAAAAAATATATATAGAAAACCTGAGGTAAGAGGATCTCTTGAGCCCAAGAGTTTGAGGTTGCTGTGAGCTATAATGTGAGGGCACTCTACCTAGGGCAACAGAATAAGACTGTCTCAAAAAAAAAAAAAAGTCTTATACTTTAATAATATTAATTAGAGTTTCTTCTTTCTACAGAAACAGGAAGGTTGTTGATTATTCACAGTTTCAAGAATCTGATGATGCAGGTAAGTTTTGTGGGGTTTTTTTTGTTTTTTTTTATTGTAGATAAAAATATGCACCATAGATGTGGCCCAAACCATCACCCTCCCTCCACCCAAACCTCCCCCCTCCCTTCCCCTTCCTTGGTCCTTTCCTCATAAGGTTTTGTGGTTTTAACAAATTGTACGTTTGACTGGCGGAGGTTCGCCAGCATATATCTTTTTATCATACATCTGGAATAAGTTTTTTATTTATAAAATATTCATCCAAATTATGTTATGATCTGTGTCAACCAAAGCAAAAGTTGAACTTACGTGGTAAACGCTTGAGTTTTTTCTAACCTGGTTTTAGAGTCCAGAGTTTAAATGTTCATTCAGTTTGATACAGTTTGTTTACTACTTAAAATAGCTCCTGCTGTTATCACAATAAAACTTCTACCTTGTATTACTGAGTATTTGAGGGTTTTGTATAATAAAACAAGGAAGATGAGAGTCTTATTTTATGAAACAACTTTGATTTGTGAACTGATTCATCATAGGATGAGTGGTAAATGTTAAATCATAACCATAAATTGTTGCTTTAGAGTTGGCTTCTAATCTTATTATTTTCCAAATGCATTTACTATTCTTTTTTTCTTACTAATTTAACTTTATAAAGATAAGATGTGCCCTTTGGGAAAAATTAATAAAATGCAGAAAGATATAAAGAAAAGTAAAAAAAGAAGAGATAATACTAACATTTATTAAATCCTTGCTACATGCTAACAATTGCTCTAAATGTTTGTATTCGATATTTATTTCTTAGAAAAATACTGTTAATGTAGGGTATATTATTATTATTCCCATTTTACAGTTAAAGAAACTGAGGCAGAGATTACATTCAAACTCCCTTAGCCAGCAAGTAGCTTTTACCTTTTGTTCATTCTTAGTTTTTTATCTTTTATTTCCTTTTAAAAATATAGTCGAGGTCTTGCTATGATTGGAATTCTGTTCCCATAGGACCCCCTCCTTAAGAATATCCTCTTTACGTACCGTATATACTTGAGTATATGCAGTAATTATGTTACTAAAAGTTACTTGGGGCTATCATGCCTGTAATCCTAGCACTCTGGGAGTCCAGAAGGGTGGATTGCTTAAGCTTAGGAGTTCAAAACCAGTCTGAGCCAAAGAGTGAGACCCCATCTTTACTAAAAATAGAAACACTGAGGTAAGAGGATCGCTTGAGCCCAGGAATTTGTTGCTGTGAGCTCTGACACTATGGCACTCTACGGAGGGCAGAAAAGTGAGACTTTGTCTAAAAATATATATATGTGTGTATATTAAAAGTTACTTGAAAACTCCTATTAATGATACAATGTTACATAATGGAATTTATAATGTATCCAACCATTTGATGATTGCTGAAGCTCCAGACTATTTCCAGCTTCTCATCTTCTCATCTTACACACACATACAACACTTTTGTAAATAATTGCCTTTTTAGGTAAGGTCATTTTCTTTAGTTTTAGGGAGTTTTTGAAATTGAAACCATTTTCTTCAAGGGTCGGAGTGTGTTCTATTTAATACTTTAGTTTTAAAGTAATTGGTAGGCTCAGTGCCTATAGGTCAAGCGGATAAGTTACCATCCACATACACCAGAGCTGGTGGGTTCAAATCTGTCCCAGACCTGCCAAACAACAATGACGACTACAACCAAAAAAATAGCTGGATATTGTGGCAGGCACCTGTAGTCCCAGGTACTTGAGAGGCTGAGGCAAGAGAATCGCTTAAGCCCAGGAGTTGGAGGTTGCTGTGAGCTGTGATGCCATGGCACTCTATCCAGGGTGATAGCGTTATCAGTCAAAATGGTAAGATATAAAATGATAAGAGATATTTAGGTTTGGCGACCATCGCTCAGTGGTTAGGGTGCCTGCAACATACACCGGAGCTTGCAGGTTCAAACCTGGCCTGGGCCTGCTAAACAACAATGACAACTGCAACAAAAAAATAGCCAGGTGTTGTGGTGGACACCTGTAGTCCCAGCTACTTGGGAGGCTAAGGCAAGAGAATCACTTAAGAGTTAGAGGTTGCTGTGAGCTATGACTCCACGGCACTCTACCAAGCACTGTTGACATAGTGATACTCTGTCTCAAAAGAAAAGAGATATTTAGCTGTAGGTATATGAAATATACATATATGATGCAAAAATGGAATTAAGGTGATAAGACTGGGATGGAAAAGAATTTAATTTTTAAAAAAATCAAAGAAAGTAGTTGGGGGCTTGGTACCTGTAGCTCAAGCAGCTAAGGCTCAAGCCACATATACCAGAGCTGGCGGGTTCTAATCCAGCCCTGGCCACCAAACAATGACAACTGCAATCAAAAAATAGCCAGGCGTTCTGGTGGGCGCCTGTAGTCCCAGCTACTTGGGAGGCTGAGGCAAGAGAATTGCTTGAGTTTGAGGTTGCTGTGAGCTGTGATGCCATGGTATTCTACCCAGAGCAACAGCTTAAGATTCTGTCTCAAAAAAAAAAGAAGGTAGTTAGGAATTCCTGCCTCTCTTGCTATAGCATGAGAGGCCAGACACAGTGGCTCATGCCTATAATCCCAGCACTTGGGAGGCCAAGGCGGGCAGATTGCCTGCACCCACAGGTTCAAGACCAGCCTGAGCCAGAATGAGACCCTGTCTCTAAAAAATAGCAGGGTGTTGTGACAGGCACCTATAGTCCCAGCTACTTGGGAGGCTGAGGCAAGAGGATCATTTGAACCCAAGAGTTTGAGGTTGCTGAGCTAAGATGCTAAGGCACTCTACCAATGGTGACCAAGTGGAAAAAAAAGCATGAGCGATAATCATGTCAGTAAATACAGTGGTATACAGTAAATACATTTTGACAAGTTAAAAGTATGGTTAATTGAATTTGAAAATATTCTGTTTAGATGAAGATTATGGAAGAGATTCGGGCCCTCCTGCTAAGAAAATTCGATCATCTCCCCGAGAAGCTAAAAATAAGAGGCAATCTGGGAAGAATTCACAAGAAGATAGGTAAGTGGCATTGTCTTTCTGTTCCTGCTTACACTGTCACCACTCTGAGAAGAGGGCAGCCTCTGGTCTCTGAGTTGGTGGAATCTTCATATACTTTTCCAGAAAGTATTGAGGGTCCATTTAATGTTTAGCCTATTTCATATTATCTCAGGCTGTGCTTAAGTATGTAATTTGTTATGTAAGGTTAGGATTGATACTTTTATTATCTTGATAATAGTATGAGTCATGTGTCCCATTCAGTCACATATCAATAGGAGAATTATAACTAAAGCTTATAGAATCTTTAAGTTATATAGCCTGCTGAGTTTTACTGTATCATAATCAATTTTCCTTTGTTTCTTTTCCCTTAATTTTACAAACTTCATGTGAGTAATAATTTTACCTCTAATTTACTTCATAATACCAGGATATTGTAACTTTTACATCTTGTTTTTTAAGGTATACACACATATTCTCACATTCAGTGTAGGGTAAGGTAAGACCTCCTTAATGATGATGATGATGGTAGCTATCATTTATGAATGTTATGTGCCAGTCTCTCTTATGTGTTTTACATATAGTATCATTTAATTCTCACAATTCATCTATTAGGGTAAATAATATTAACTTAGAAAAATTCAGTGATTTAATCAAGGGTTTGTTCATTTACTCAGCCAATGAACAAACAGGTTTTGAGTTTTAAACTCATGTCTGTTGGACTTCAAAGTCCATTGTTTTAATTTAATTTTTTAATTGAATTTTGAGACAAAATCTTGCTGTTTACCCCAAGCTGGTCTTGAACTTCTGGGTTCAAACAATCCTCCTGCCTCAGCCTCCCTAGTAGCTGGGATTACAGATGTGCACCACTGTGCCCAACTCCCAAACTCCATTTTTTAACCATTAAGCTCCACCACTTCCAAATAATACTATTATGAAAGAGCAGTCCGAAGAAATGGAGTGATATTTCTCACTAGTTCTTCAAAGACCTTTGGAGCACTGAAATCACTATTATCACTATTAAACATGCATTTGCCTAGTGGTTTTCTTTATTTCTCAGGGTGTTTGTTTGTTTTAGATAGAGTCTCACTCTGTTGCATCAGCCTAGCTCCCAGCAACCTCTAAAACTCCTGGGTTTAAGCAGTCTTCCTGCCTCAGCCTCCCAAGTAGCTGGGACTACTGGTAGAAACAGGGTTTCACTCTTGCTCAGGCTGCTCTTGAACTCCTGAGCTCAAGTGATCCTCCATCTTGACTTCCCAGAGTGCTAGGATTACAGGCATGAGCCATCGTGCCTGGCTACCTAGTATTTTTGTTTGCTTATATTACTAACCTCTAATATTTGCTTTGCTGGAGAATTTTAGAAACCTGCTTTTGAGGGAAAATGATATAAAATTATGCTGTTGGGAAACAAGTCTTCTAGAGTTTCATAGCATATCCCTAAAACAGTTTTATATAGCAGCACCAGTACAGAACTATTGTTCATTACATTCCATTATTTTATTTCTCCTAGGAATAAGCTGCTTCATGGACTTTCTTTTTTAATATGCCTCATCAATGTAATTAATATCTAGCCTAAATCTTTTGATTTTATTATTCTAAGTATCAAGAATGATTAAGATAGGGGCACCTGTGGCTAGTGGTTAGGACGCCGGCCACATAACACTGGGCTGGTGGGTTTGAACCCAGCCTGGGCTTGCTAAACAAACAAACAAAAAATAGCAGGGTGTTGTGGCAGGTGCCTGTAGTCCCAGCTATTAGGGAGGCTGAGGCAAGAGAATTGCTTGAGCCCAGGAGTTTGAGGTTGCTGTAAGCTATGACGCTACGGCACTCTACTCAGGGTGACAGCTTGAGGCTCTGTCTCAAAAAAAAAAGAAAAAGAAAAATTAGCTGGGCATTGTAGCGGGCACCTGTAGTCCCATCTACTCGGGAAGCTGAGGCAGGTGGGTTATGGTGAGATAGGCCAAAGCCAGGGCACTCTAGCCTGGACAACAGAGTGAGACTCTGTCTCGAAAAAAGGAAGGGACCAGGTGCAGTGGCTCATGCCTATAATCCTAGCACTCTGGGAGGCTGAGGCTGAGGATTGGCTGAGCTCAAGAATTTGAGAACAGCCTGAATAGGAGCGAGACCCATCTCTACTAAAAATGTGAAAACTAGCCAGGCATTGTGACCTATGTCTGTAGTCCAAGCAACTCAAGAGGCTGAGAGAAGAGGATCACTTGAGCCCAAGAGTTTGAGGTTTCTGTGAGCTGTGACAAAAAAAAAAAAAGTCTACATTTCATTGAATAAAGCTTCTTCTTAGCCGCGTGATCTTGAGCTCACTTTTATTTTCTCCATGGTACAAGGCAGTCCTATTCAGTGTTTTTCATGCAAAGAAATACTTGAAACAAAATTTTTTTAAATAATTAAATTGACTTATTTTCATTTTGTTTTAAATAAATTTTTAAGCCTATTGTAACTTGTATAACTGAACTCCAATTCCCTCTCATAATTTTAGGTATTGTAGGTGTTGTTTGTATTTATGTCTAGTGATAGTGATATGTCTTTGCCTAATTTGTCACATCAACACATTGTTAATTTATTTTCAGTATTTTTGTGTTCTATTTCTGTTCATAGAGGAGTGTGTTTTTGTTTTGGGGTTTTTTTGTTTTTGTTTTTGTTTTTTGAGACAGAGTCCACTCTGTTGCCTGGGCTAGAGTGCCATGGCATCAAGCCTAGCTGACAGTGACCTCAATGTCCTGACTTCAAATGATCCTCCTGCCTCAGCCTCCTGAGTAACTAGGACTACAGGTGCCACAATGCCTGGCTGATTTTTTTTTTTCTTTTTTTTTTTTTTTTCTATTTTTAGTGAAGATGCGATCTCACTCTTACTCAGGCTGGTCTCAAACCCCTGTGCGCAAGTAGTCCTCCTACCTCAGCCTCCCAGAATTTTAGGGTTTTAAAGTTTTGTTTTGTTTTGTTTTTCATGACAAGGTCTTGTTCTGACACAGGCCTAGAGTGCACAGTGTGATCACCGCTTACCGAAGCCTTAAATACTTGGGCTCAAGCAATCCTGCCTCAACCTCCTGTGTAGCTGGGACTACTGGTGTGCCACTATACCTAGATAATTGTTTTATTTTTTGTAGAGATGGGAGTAGAGAGTGTCTCACTATTTTGCCCAGGCTGGTCTCGAATTCCTTGCCTCAAGTGATTTTCCTCCCTCAGCTCCCCAAAGTTCTGGGATTTAAAGGCATTAGCCACTACATCTGGCCCACCCTAACTCACAGCAACCTCAAACTCCTGGGCTCAAATGATTCTCTTGCCTCAGCCTTCTGAGTAGCTGGGACTCAAAGCGCCCACCACAATGCCCGGCTATTTTTTTTTTTTTTTTTTAAGAGATGGGGTCTTGCTCTGGCTCAAGCTGGTCTCTAACTCATGAGTTCAATCAGTCCACCCACTTTAGCCTCCCAGAGTGTTACCATTACAGGCATGAGCCGCGGCACCCGGCCTATATATATATCACATTTTGTTTATCCTTTCTTGATCAGTGGGCATTTGGGTTGCTTCCACCTCTTGACTATTTTGAATAAAGCTGCTATGAACATGAGTGTACAAATATCTCTTCAAGATCCTGCCTTCAGTTTTTTGGCATATGCCCAAAAGTAGGACTATCATATCATAGTTCTATTTTTAATTTTTTGAGGAAGCGCCATACTGTTTTTCATAGTGATTACATCATTTTATGGTCTCATCAGCAGTGCTCAAGAGTTCCCATTTCAAAGTAGTGTATTTTTGTCTTGCATTCATTTGACGACTAATGACGTTGAATACTTGTTCACATGTAAAAACAGATCTCTATTTTATAATGTGTCTGTTCTGACCTTTTGTCCATTTTTCTAATGGCTTGTTTGGAAGAGCTCTTTATGCATTCTAGAATGAGGTCTTTATTGGTTATATTTGTTCCAGGTATCTTCTCCTACTCTGGTGTCCTGACTTGGGATCACGAAGCTTTCCATTGGCTGTGAGGGGAGGGCCCACAAGGCTAGGTTGTCCAATGGGACTCCATCCTCCTCATTCAAGATACTTTTTTGGTTTTGGAGACTGAGAATCTTTTTGTCACAGAGTGTTATGGCGTCATAGCTCACAGCAACCTCAAACTCTTGGGTTCAAGTGATCTCCTTGCCTCACCCTCCCAATTAGCTGGGACTACAGGCACTCGCCACAAAGGATATATATTTTTTGAGTATGTGTTCTTATGAGGCAGACCTTATCCATAAATGAGTAATTTTCAGCCTATATTGAGAGACCTTTTCCTTTGGGTCTTTGGAAACAGTGTTTTCCAAAATTTCCAAAATTGTGCGTATTTACCAGCATCCCTGTAAAGTGGGGAAATGATGGAAGCAGTTTTACTCCTTGGCATCTGTGTGAACATTTTATATATAAAGAAGGCATTTTCCAATTCTTCCCAAGTCAGAAATCTGTGTTCAGTTAGATTTCGATCGAAGACTTTTAAGCACCTTTTCCCCCTTTTGCTTATAGTGAGGACTCAGAAGAGAAAGATGTGAAGACCAAGAAGGATGATTCTCATTCAGCAGGTAGTAAACTATTTTTAGTGTTGTAGCCATACTTCTGTTTATTTATTTATTCATCAGACATACTAACAAATGATTTTATGTGCCAGGTGCTATTGCAAATTCAGATTACAAAGATGTGTCTATCTTCAAAGAGCAAATAATGATTTTTCAATGCTTGGTGGCTTATTACAGTCATCTAAGAAGCTTTTATACAATGTGTATTCTTTGATTGATGACTTGGGATACAGGAAAAAAAGAAAATAAATAAAATGTGTAATCTGAGTCCCACCTCCACATTTCTGATTCAGTAGACTTAGTTTGACATTGGTGCTTTGTTTTTTTTTTTTTTAAAAAAGAAATCAAACTAAATAGAATAATACATTTATAATATTCAGTGTAATAAAGGTATTAAAAGGGGATAGTGATTGATTATGGGTTGAAAAGCAAACAAAGTTTAGTTTTATTCCTACTCTTTTTAGCTAAGATATAGTCTTTTGAAGCAGTGGCCATAGAAAAATATTTTTTGTAAGAATTTTAGCTTTAAAGAGTTAGTATGAATTAATGAGGAGTTTCTATACCAAATGTTCGATCCTGATGACTTATTGTTGGTATTTATATGACTTTTCCAAGAATTGAGAGTTTTATTACTTATTACCTCCAGCCACTTTAGTTTTGACCTACGTTCCCTTTCTACTATCTTTCTGGATCTCTGTTTGAATGAGAGTGCTGTTTAAGAAGTAAATTCACTATCCTGAGCTATTTTGCTTTCCCTTTCTATTTAAGTGTGCTATCTGGCTGCCTAAGTTGAAAAGAAATCAGATTAACCTTTTGCATTACCTACTGCTTTTATAATGATAAAAATAGACACTTTCCTTCATTTGCCCTAAAAATTTCAGTTTGAATC
Organism: Loris lydekkerianus; assembly: GCA_963574355.1. Taxonomy (NCBI): domain Eukaryota; kingdom Metazoa; phylum Chordata; class Mammalia; order Primates; family Lorisidae; genus Loris; species Loris lydekkerianus. The sequence goes on from CAUYPK010168631.1 coordinate 39,668, forward strand.
TCTTATATTTATTAGTTTATTGAGCACTTAAAGATGAAAAACTGTAGTAGTTAGAACCCACAGCTTCTACCAGGTGGGTTTAGTTTGGGGTCTGCTAAAGTCAACATTATTCCCTATTTGTCTCTTGATGAGGTTTGTGGAAGTGAAAGTGATAGCTTGAACACTGACCATGGTAAGGTGAATAGGACTGATAGTGTTTTCAGAAGAATGACAGCTAAACTTTAACAGAAGCTGGGCATGGTGACGCACACCTGTAATCCTAGAGCTCTTGGAAGCTGAGGCGTATGGATTGTTTGAGCTCAGGAGTTAGACCAGCCTGAGCAAATGCAAGACCCCATCTCTACTAAAAATGGAAAAACTACCTAGACCATGTGGTAGGCTCCTATAGTCCCAGCTACTTGGGAGGCTGAGGCAAGAAGATAGCTTGAGCCGGGCATTATGGCAGGCACCTATAGTCCCAGCTACTTAGGAGGCTTGAGGCAAGAGAATCACCTAAGCCCAAGAGCTGGAGGTTGCTGTGAGCTGTGATGCCATGGCACTCTACCAAGGGCAATAAAAGAAAAAGAAGATTGCTTGAGCCCAAGAGTTTGAGTTTGCTGTGAGCCAAAACACCACAGCACTCTACCCAGGGTAACAGAGTGGGAAAAAATACAGAAAGAAAAATAGACTTTAACAGAATAAGGGAACCTAAAAGTCCAAGAAAAGATCTCTGTAGGTAGAGAGTAATGCAAATACATTTTTTTTTTGAGACAGAGTTTTACTCTGTTGCCCAGGCTCTAGAGCCATAGCATCAGCCTAATTCACAGCAACCTCAAACTCTTGGGTTCAAGTAATCTCCCGCCTTGGCCTCCCAGAGTACTAGGATTACAGGTGTGAGCCTCTGTGCCTGGCAGTGTATCTTGGCTTAGACCCAATAGGCTGGCAGCCTTCTCTTTAACAACATTTAATTACAAACACACTGTTTATTGAAAAGATTTTTAATTAATAGACTGTATGTAAAAGCAAAATTTTAGAGTCTTGTTCAAAGGTCTTTAGCTAATTGATCTAAATACATATTTGAAGATTCCTTCAATCCCATCTAAATTCAGTTGTCTACAACCCATTTATTATAAAGGGTAGTAGACATTATTTTAGGGTATATGTGTTTTATATTTTAGAATAAAGATCATTGGAAGACATTCTTCCCTTCTGACTTACTATATTAACTTTAGCTTCTAAAAACAATAAACATAGATTTGAATGTAATTGAGAATTTTAGGACAAAGCAATAACTTTAAAGTATATCATAGGAAGCACGTGCTCACGCTTTAATTCAGCTTTGTGCTTTAAACTATATGCTAAAGTTATTTTACATGTCATAGTGGGTACATAGTCTTCTTCAAACTCACTTTTTATGAATTTTAGCTCCCATTTATATATTTTATAGAAATTTTTAAGGATAGCATTTTCCCTTTTAGAATTAAATCTACAGGTTTATCCTGTATTGGCCACTGTGTTGGCTTTTTATAGTCAGCTGTCAAATTTAACATTCTTTAATCATTGTATCATGATGACTTTGATATTCTAGAGGACAGTGACGATGAAAAAGAAGATCATAAAAATGTGCGCCAACAACGGCAGGCAGCATCCAAAGCAGCTTCTAAACAGAGAGAGATGCTCATGGAAGATGTGGGCAGTGAGGAGGAACAAGAAGAAGAGGATGAGGCACCATTCCAGGAAAGTACGTTGAATTGGCTTGTGCACTTTAGTTGTTGGCTTGTGATTGTAGTTTGTGACCCCGATTACTTTGGCTTTTTCTGCAGTGCTAATTGTTAAAATCATTCCTTACAGTAGGTGGATGGATAACTCCCTATTAAAAAAAATGACTGTGTTTATTAATTTTTGAAAGTGCAGAGAGATTCTGGTTAGGCACTATAGCTCACCTGTAATTCTAGCACTCTGGGAGGCCGAGGAGAGTGGATCACCTGAGCTCACAGGTTTAATACCAGACTGAGCAAGAACAAGACCCCCGTCTCTAAAAAAGAAAAAAAAAAATAGCCGGATGTTGTGGCAGGCGCCTGTAGTCCCAGCTACTTGGGAGGCTGAGGTAAGAGAATTGCTTAAGCCCAAAGTTTGAGGTTACTGTGAGCTGTGACGCTACGGTACTCTATGGAGGGCAACAAAGTGAGACTGTCACAAAAAAAAAAAAGTTCAGAGATTCTTATGAATATCCACTATTTGTAATGGTTGCATTCTTTATTTAATGATGTTTGTGTTCAATCATTGAATAAACATGTATTAAATAGCAGTTAGGTTGGATGCTGTGATTGACATTTGCATTTTGGCCTGGTGGCCTGGTTGTAGACCTCTTCCCCCCACAAAAATGTTGATAATAGGATTTAGGTATTTCACAGGTTATTCAGATTAGTTAATTACTATATTCATAATTGGACCAAAACACCAGGCCAGTACACTCCAGGCCAGTACACTCCTCTCCAGAGCTAGTTTGTTACTTAAATCAAAAATTTTTTTTACTTGTTGCAGCCTCAGTGTATGTGGCTGATGCTGTAACCACTGTGCTACAAGCGCCAAGCCCAGTTCAGTTTTCATTTTCCTAATCTCAACCAGTAGTACTACATAGGAATGCTAGAACTACCAAAAGTTGTTTGATCATTTCAATTTTCTTCAAACCAGTCAATCATGTAGCTTTCATGTGAGGTGCGTGCTAAATCCATTTTACAGATGAGGCCAATGGTAGTATAGCTACAAATACAGTCCAAGAGTATTTGATTCCCAAATCCCCTCCTCCAGTCTTCTTAGCACTTTCTTCCTTTGTTCACTTAGAAGGATGTATACATTAAGTTGGACGTTGAAATTCTTCTTTCCTCTCAGAAGATTCCGGCAGTGATGAAGATTTCCTAATGGAAGACGATGATGATAGTGACTATGGCAGTTCAAAAAAGAAAAACAAAAAGATGGTTAAGAAGTCAAAACCTGAGAGAAAAGAAAAGAAAATGCCCAAACCCAGGCTAAAGGCTACAGGTAAATTTAGCACAACTGAAATTAAAAATGTCGAGACCCAATACTTTCCCCTACAGAAATTCTTTTTTTTTTTCCTTCAGTTTTTGGCCTGGGCTGGGTTTGAACCCACCACCTCCAGTATATGGGACTGGTGCCCTACTCCTTTGAGCCACAGGTGCCGCCCCCTACAGAAATTCTTTATGACATCTTGGCATTGGCTTGACATTTAACCAGAATGTAAAAAATGTGAAGGGATCTTGTCTTCCGTATCTGGAAGTATCACTTACTTATTAATAGGAACTCTAGTTCCTTCAAGAGTCTGGCGTGCTTAACTCTTTTTAAACTATTGCCATACATAAGCAAGATTCAGGAATGACCGTTTTGCTTCAGGCACAATGATAGATACTATATCAGCATAGCTGTTACTGCCTTTTTTCCCTCACGTATGTCGCAGTCCTATTAGCTAGCAAAGACTTGAAACTGAAAATGTACAAACCTGTAGTAATATACTTAAATTCTGTGTTCTGATCTCTACCCCGGCCTCTATGCTGTCCTCTATGTACTTGATGAGATGAGTTCATTTCCTCTGGTTTCTGATGGTTTCTGCTATGTATTCTCCTAGTTGGAGCTAGTTTGTTACTTAAATCAAAAATTGATTTGCTTCTTACACAAGTGATTTTATTCTGGCAAAGAAAACTAGTGATTTTTAAACTTTTGCTTATTACTTCTTACTGTTGGGAATGATGGAACTATCAAATTATTTGATGGCTTCAATTTCTACTCAGATTAAGAGCTTATCATTCCCTCTTTTTTACCTCCTTTTTAAAGATAAATAGCTTTTAGATTTTGTGAAAAAAGTTTTTAGATAAATAATCTAAAAGTTATTTATCTTTAAAAATTAAAGATTAATGTGCATTTTCTGTAGCATCGTGTTCTTCATTATAAGTATTACTCAGGTAATATAACATTAGAGTATTGGTAAAACCTGATAGGAAACTACTGCAACATATTGCAGTGATTTATCATGACCAATTCAGACATTCAGATAGATTTATCTGGGATATATGTGGACCCTCATGCCCACTTTGACTGTTAGTATGTTGAGATGTTGTCTTTACAGATTTTATTCTTCCAGATTATTTTGTTTTATAGCTGATTTTTATTAAAGACATTTTTTTCCTCTCCAAATCTCTTATTTCCCTTTCAGTGACACCAAGTCCAGTGAAAGGCAAAGGGAAAGTGGGTCGCCCCACAGCTTCAAAGGCATCAAAGGAAAAGACTCCTTCTCCCAAAGAAGATGACGAGGAACCAGAAAGCCCTCCAGAGAAGAAAACATCTGCAAGTCCCCCCCCTGAGAAGTCCGGGGATGAAGGGTCTGAGGATGAAGCCCAGTCTGGGGAGGATTAAAAGTGGTGATGGTTTGGGGAAAGATTTTATTAAAAAAAGGAAAAAAAAGAAAAAAGAGGGAGAAAAAAAGAACCTACTTACGATAGAACATGGTTTTGGCTATGGCTTGACTCATGGGCTTTCATTGCTTTTTTTCATTTGTTAAAAGTAACATTTTCTCTCTTGCTTGCTTTCTCTCTCTTTTTTTAAAAGAGAATCATTGTATGTTTAAGTTACCTTTTCGTCTGTTGGTCTCTTTGCCGCCACCATCCCTTTCCCAATGAAAGCCATGTCAAATTAATCACTGGATTAACTGCTTCATCTTTTAATTTTAATGGAAGGTATACCACAATTGTAAAGCAATAAGACTTGAGGTGAACTCTATGGAAACTGCTTTTTGCTAAATGATAGCAAGTTGAAT
>CAUYPK010168633.1:0-22983 GCA_963574355.1 Loris lydekkerianus
ACCCAACTTAAATGCTAAATAGACCTTACTCAGTCTGAGCAATATGATATCCCATAACACCGTAATAACAGAAGACTTTAACACTCCTCTTATAGAGCTGTACAGATTCTCTAAACAGAAATTAAACAAAGATATAAGGGACTTAAATGAGACCCTAGAACAACTGTGCTTGATAGACGTATATAGAACATTCCATCCCAAAGATAAAGAATATACATTCTTTTCATCAGCCCATGAAACATTCTCTAAAATCTTATCCTAGGACATAAAACAAACCTCAACAGAATCGAAAGAATTGAAATTTTACCTTGTATCTTCTCAGACCATAAGGCACTAAAGGTGGAACTCAACTCCAACAAAAACGTTCAACCCCACACAAATGCGTGGAAATTAAACAAACTTCTGTTGAATGACAGTTGGGTGCAGGAAGAAATAAAAGAAGAAATCATTAACTTCCTTGAGCATAATAACAATGAAGACACAAGCTACCCAAACCTGGGGATACTGCAAAAGCAGTTCTGAGAGGAAAATTTATCGCTTTGGATGCCTATGTTTGAAAAACAGAAAGAGAGCGCATCAACAAACTAACAAGCCATCTTGTAGAATTGTAAGCCTAAATCCAGTAGAAGAAAAGATATATCCAAAATTAAATCAGAGATCAATGAAATTGAAAACAAAAGAACATTCAGAAAATTAATGAAACAAGGAGTTGGTTTTTTAAAAAATTAAACCTTTGGCCAGTCTAACCAGAAAAGTAAAATCTCCGGTAACCTCAATCAAAAATGATGAAGGTGAAATAACAACTGATGCCACAGAGATACAAGAGATCATCTCTGAATACTACCAGAAACTCTATGCCCAGAAATTAGACAATGTGAAGGAAACAGATCAATATTTGGAATCACATCCTCTCCCTAGACTTAGCCAGGAAGAAATAGAGCTCCTATTGAAACTGACCAATTTCATGTACTGAGATTAAAGAAACAATAAAAAAATCTTCCAACAAAAAATGCCCTGGTCCAGATGGCTTCACACCAGAATTCTATCAAACCTTCAAGGAAAAGCTTATTCCTGTACTGCAGAAATTATTCCAAAAATTTGAGGAGGAAGGAATCTTTCCCAACATCTTCTATGAAGCAAACATTGCCCTGATACCAAAACCAGGAAAAGACCCAACTAAAAAGGAGAATTGCAGACCAATTTCATTAATGACTATAGATACAAAAATTCTCAACAAAATCCTAGCCAATAGATTACAGCTTATCAACAAAAAAGTTATACATCATGATCAAGAGGTTTCATCCCAGGGGCATGCCCCCATCTGCAGCCCTTCAGAAGAAAGCTGGGCAGCCCTGGTGAGCCCCTGGCACCTGTAGCTGGAAGGGGGTTGGTGAAGCTGCTCTACAGCGTTTCTCCCAGCATGGACAGCCCAGGTGCTCTGAGAGCCCACCTGCCAGCACCTTTATCCTAAGTCTGGTGGCTACACCCCCACAGCACCCCAAATGGCACCCTGGGAATCCCCACTCACCTGTGGCACCCCCCATAGAATTCCTCACCAAATTCCCAAGAACACCCCCAATGCCATCCATGGAACACCCATTGGCACACCCTGGGAACTCCCATGGCATCCCCTACAGCACCTCTAGAACCCCCCTTCCCTATAGCACCCTCCATGGAAACCCCCCCCCCCAGCATCCCCAGCAGAACTCCCCTGGTACCCCCTGGGAACCTTGACTCTCCAGTGGCACCCCCAAAGGAACTTTTCACAGCATCCCCCATGAAACCCCCATGGCACCCTCCAAGAACTCCCACAACACCCCCAAGAAAGCCCCAGGACCACAAAGACACCCTAGGAACCCCCATGCCACCCCCCAAGGAACCCCATTGCAGAAGAAATGGGCACCCCCTGGGAACTCTGACTCTCCAATGGCACCCCCCAAGGAACTTTTCATGTCACACCTCATGGCACCCCAATAGAACCCCCTGGGAACTCCCATGGAACCCCCATGGCACACTCATAATACCCCCCAGGAACCTCCATGGCATCCTCAGGAATCCCCATGGTATCCCCCAGGAATCCTCACAGCCTCATGGAGCCCCCCTCCCCAGAATCCACTGGGAACCTCCCTGGCCCCATGGAATTTCCCCAGAACCCCAAGGAATCCCCATGGCACCCCTGGGAACAACCATGCCACCCCCACAGAACCCCTGGGGAACCCCCACAGCACCCCCCACGAATCCTCACAGTACCCCAGCACTCCCCATGACCCTCCCACAGGACGACTATGGCATCCTCCCAATGGGCTCTCCACATGACACCCCCCCCAATGCACACCCCCTTCTGCCTACAGTGGGGGCATCAATGGCCACTCTACTCTCTGCTGTATTTTTCATGTGCTGGGCTCAGCCAGGGTGTTGGGAATCCTGAGTGGTTACTGCAATGTGCTGGGAAGCTGGGAGGAGCTGGTGGGAGCATGCTGTATGGGTGTGTACATACATGAGCACATCTGTACACACAGTGCATGTGTATGTGTGCACGCACATATGAGCATGAATACGTGTTAACATGTGTGCATTCACAAAGCTTGTGTATATGCATGCACCATCATGTGTGTAGGCAGTATGGTGTGTATGCATTGCACACACATGTATGTGTGCCTGTGTTAATGTGCACATTTGTGTTTGTGTGTACGTATGCACATGTATGTGTATGATGTGCACACACATAGATGTATGTGTATATGTACCTATACATGTGTGTCTTTGCATGTATGTGTGTTCCATGTGTGTTTTTATACATATGTTGTGTACATTTGTGTATGTAAATAGGTATATGTGCTTTTGGCTGGGATATAGCACCCTGGAATTGGGGTGGATATACACGGGAATGGAGCCTTCCAGAACATCTTGGCTGGATGAGCTCAGCTGTGTAGCTGACACATGTCAGCCAGCCTGGGCCTGGGCTCATGGGAAGCTAAGGCTGCTGTGCAGAGCCTATGAGAGCGGATGGGGGTGGGCAGTGCTCCTTCCTCTGAGTCAGGCGCAGAGTCTGTTTCCAATTATGTGTCTGCCAGCAAGAGGCCTCATGCGAGGGGCCCTGCAGTCTGGCAGCAGTACATATACAGCCTGTGCGCCCCTCAGATCTCCAGTCCACACTAGATCACAGAGGGCCAGGGTCAGGGAGGCTGGTAGCCTGCCTGGGGTCCCAGAATCCAACAGCAGCTTGGGGTTCTGACCCACATCTGGAACCATGTGGCCTGAACCCTCTAGCTTTGTTTATAAGTTGGTAGCTCATGGGCTTGGGCTTCCGGGTCGCTGTGTACCTTGTCCAGCCTTCAGAGTCTGGTCACCTTTGAGCGACCACACCCAGCAATGCTGGGATGCCAGGTCCCTTGCTTTGCTCTAACTCAGCGTGGGGGCCAGTTAGGCCTCTATGCCTGAGGCTGAGGCTGTGTAATCTCCATCATCAGGTGATCCTGACCCTTTCACAGAGGGAGCTATGGGGGCCTCTGCCCAGCTGGGTCCTCAGCCTTGACCCCCAGCCCCCAGCGGTTACCTCGTTTCCTCTGGCAAGGTCCTCAGAGGCGGGGTAGGCTGGATTCAGGGATGTGGGACTGTGGCTGGGTGGCCCTGAGCTCAGACCCTCACGCTCATCCAGGACAGTCAGACGCGGGGTGACCTGCCTACCCCAGAGAGTGCTTACGTGCTCTGGTCACCTCTGCCATGCTGCCTTTCTAGGCTCTTCTGCCTTTGTCCAGGGCCTTCCTATTCCCTCAAGGTCCAGGCTTTTAGAAAACATGAACTCAGGAGCAGGCTCCTTTCTCTGAGTTCTGTGTTAGCTGGTGTCTGGGCTGGGGCTACACAAAGAAGGAAGACCCCAGTGACCTTCAGGCTTTGGCAACCCCAGAGGATGCTAATGACCTTGGGGCTTATAGGATCTTCATGTTCAGGTTGTTGGACATGGGCAGATCACTTATCTCTCTGGACCCTGCCATCTCACATGATGCAAATGTCAGGGGAAGAAGCCAGACTCTGTAAAACAGTTTAAAGAGCTTTGTCATGAGCCAAATTTGAGAACCATGACCCAGAGCCATGCCCAAGAAGCTTTGAGCAAGTGGACTTGGGGTGGGGTTATGGTTTGGTTTTATACATTCCAGGGAGACAGGAATTACAGGTAAAGTCATAAATCAGTACATTGAGGGCAGTACATTGGTTTGGCCTGAAAAGGTGGGACACTCAAAGTGGGACCCACAGGTTATAGGTGGGTTTAAAGCTACTTTGTCTGAAAATTGGCTGCAAGAGTTAGGCTCTGTCTAATAGCCCAGGAGTCAGTGCAAAAGAATGCTGAGTTAAGGTCAGGGTCTGTGAATCAGAGATAAACTACAGGACACAGGCCCAGACTCAGGTGGTTTCTCGTGTATATCGAGTACCTGCAGATATCTCGTGTATATCGAGTACCTACACCTGTCTTGTGTAGCCTTAGGCCTGATAATGAGTCACAAAGGACATCTCTAAAGGGGAAAGGGCAAGATGAGGCACGTCTGATGTTTCTCATGGCTGGGATCCCCTTGGCCAAGAGGGGGGCAAGTCAGTCAGCCCCTGGGGGGAGCCTTAAGATTTTTAGTTCACACAAATATCCCTGTAGCTTACTGAGCTGCCTCCTGGAATGTTTAGGACTGGGATAGTCCCTCAGCTGTACGACCTGTCCCCTGGGAGGTTCAGGACCTGGACAGTCCCTTAACTGTCCCACCTGTCCCCTGGAATGTTCAGGACCAGGACAGTCCCTCAGCTGTCCCACCTTCCCCCTGGAATGTTCAGGACCTGGACAGTCCCTCAGCTTTCCCACCTGCCCCCTGGGATGTTGATGACCTGAACACTCCCTCAGCTGTCCCACTAGCCCTCTGGAATGTTAAGGACCTGGACAGTCCCTCAGCTGTCCCAGCTGCTTCCTGGGATGCTCTAGTAATTAGGAAATGTCCTTGAGCTTATAGATGGCTGTGTTCTTCTCTGTCCTCACATTATTATCCCTCTGTGTTTATTTATGTTCTAATCTGCTCTTCCCATAGGGACATTGATCATATTGGTGTATGGCCCATCCTAATGACCTAGTCCTGCTTTGATACCTCTTCAAAACTCTATCTCCAAATAATATCACATGATAGGCACTTGGACTCACCACTTCAATGTATGAATTTTCCAAGTAGACAATAACCCCTGACGCTGAGCAGGGGTGCAGTGTCCTCCCAGCTCTTTCACAGTGAGTCCCAGGAAATGGGAACATGAGGCTTGGCTTGAGGTGCACTTTGGAAGACCAGACATCTAGCCTAGTAAACAAGCAGGTGAGTGTGAGGCAGATGGCGTGAATGTCCAACTCTCTCCAAGCAGACGCTCCTAGCTCCACCTGGACGCTTTGTGGTTTCACTGAGGCACCCCGATTCAAATAAGAGAGCAGCAGGTATCTCAGGGCTAGTCGGGTCCTTCTGGTGGGGACTGTCTCTGCCAGTGTAACTCTTGAGGAAGGTCTTCACGAGTTATCTATGGTGACAGCCGTAGGGACACACATGTGAGCACACCCCATGTGCACGAATTAGACATGTCCAGTGGAGGGGCCTCCATGGCTGCCTGGAGAAGCCCATGAGCCACACCGCCCCTCTGCCACCTGCAATGTGAATAAGCCAAGGGCAGGGTATTTTTTCAGGGCTCAGTGGGCCACTGAGGCCTGGTGAAGTCGTTTGTTCAGTCAAAGGGCCTTGCAAGTCTGGAATCCAAAATTACAGAGCAGGTGTACTTTAGTCATATTGCTTTTGAAAAGGGAATTTTGTTACACCACATCTGACGTGGGGTCAACTTTCCAGGACCTTCCTTCTTTCCTTCCTTTCTGTCCCATTGCTCCACTGGGTTAGGGTGGGACACACAGAAATATTCATGAGACGTGGAGTGTCTTTGCCTTATTTCTCAAACAAAATGAGAAACTGAAGGTACTTAGACTCTAAGTTTCCCTCTACCCAAAGCTGCTGTTGTCTGGGATTTCACTTCTTTCTTTCCAACTGCACAAACCAGACATGTAAGTGTCGTTTTGTGCCGCGGAAGTCTGTACAGATTTTCCCACGTTCCTCAGCGGCTTTGTTCTCAATTCCTTCTCGCTGCTCAGACCTCCTGTCTGGGGTCGCATTTTTTCTGCTTGCAGCATGTGCTTTAGAACTTGTTTCTGAAAGTGTCTTGGTAGTAAAATGCCAGGGTTTTGTACTCTAGAAAGTTTGTATGTTAGCTACCTTCTCAACCTCGTGACTATGAGGTCGGGGTTGGCAGGCCTTCCATGCAGCGTGCTGAGGGCTGGGCTGAACGCTATTCCTTTGCCAGTGATCTGTCCTTTCTCTCTGGTTCCCTTAGAGATCTCTCTTTGTTCTGTGGTTTGAGTGTGATGTTTAGATGTGGAATACCAGCAATTCTAGATGACCTGCTTGAAATTTAAATTTAAATTACCCTTTTTGAGAGGTTCTGGCATAGAACTGGGGTGAGGGTCTCCAAGAAAGGAGAAGAGGCCAGTCCAGGGACAAGGAAAACGTTCAACAGAGAGGAAAGGGGAATGGAGACTGGCCTGGTGTCAGCTCACTTCCACACCATTGCAAAGGCTTTTACCAACCTCATAGCTGGAACAGGGCATGAGTTGGAGCACACCTGCGCCCCTTCTCTAGTGCCAATCAGATCATGGGCCTATTCTTAGGGTCAGGATATGGATACGGTGTTTCCAGGAACTCTGGCCTGGAGGCACTCCAGGAATCTAGGGAAGGGATTGCTGTTTTCTGACCTGATTTTCTAAAATGGTTGCACTCCCTATCAGGGTTATGAGAATTCCTTTCCTGCACTTTTGAAAGTTTTCAGATAATGAAAGATGCCCTCAGTTTCTTCGCAGGTCTTAACTGCAAATATTGGCTTTTGTCAGTATTCATACCTTCACTTTCTTTTTGGTTTATGAAGATTATTTTGTAGTCAGTCAGCAATGCATTTAAAAAGCTTAAAAATACTTTTTTAATCCATCATTTTTAGTTGTGTTTAGTGTCACCCAGAAAATTTGATCCTCCATATTGATGCAATGGAAGGCCCAGACTGGTCTTTTTGAAAAATAAAATTTATTGAGTTATAATTTATGTCTTTTAAACTTTAGCAATTTTAAGTGTACAGCCCATTCCTGTGACACAGATTCTGAAGGAGGTTTAGTTGGGTGCAAGAAGGCCCATTGGCTGTCCGAGCCTATCCAAAACCCGGGCTACAGCCCCAGACTCCCCATCCCCGTCCTGAGGCAGCTCCTGCACAGCTAACCTGCCCTGCTTGTTGGGCCTGAACTAGCATTTTCTGTCTTTCTCTTTTTTTTTTTTTTGAAGGGTAATATTTAAAAAATTAAGTCCAGTGATTTTCTGTATTCAGCGTTTTTGAAGGAGGTCTCTGTTTCTGTGGATTGAAACATCTGGTTGTGTTGGGGGTGAGAGAGGTGGGAATTCCACCAGATCCACTGGATGATAGGAGAAAGACTTGCCTGGATTCACATGTTCAGTTCAGGATCCTGTGTCTAGCCTGACATGAGGGACGTGGGGCAGAAGCTGCAGACTCCTGATGGGGTAGAGGCCACATAGGGGCTTTAGGCCCAGGAAGCTCCCATCTCCTGGTGCTGATGTGGCTGAAATGCACCCCTCTCTATCCCCACTGTCCTGCTCTGCCCACACTCTTGGCTTGGGTCACTGGCAGGTGGGAGGCAGACGGCCCCTCCTGGCCCTGCCGCCTGTGCTGGTCACTTACACACAGCTGGGCACGTCCAGCTCAGCCTCTCTCCTGGCTTCTAGCCTGAACAAAATTCGAAAAAGGGGGGGGAATTCCTAGCCCAGAGACATTTTCTAAGGGCCCCTGGATGGGAGAGCAAGAATCTGTTTTTCAAATTACTATTTTGCTTGAAATTCTCTGCCCTAAACTTTATTGTGAGCTGTAGAGTCCGGGAAGTTATCTCTGCCTATGCTTTTAGTAGATATGTGGTTGGTGCTCAAGAAGAAAAGATTGTTCAGAGAATAGTAAGATACTTCGAGAGTCTGTGCTTTCATTCCACTCAGCAGAGGCCCAGAGTGGTGGAATAATGGTAGAAATATGAAATTCTTTGTTTAGAACAAAAATAGGATAAGTCAGCAAAAACAGAATTGGGAGAGGCAGCCAGTTCCTGAGGCCTGGGGATCCCCTCCAGGCTGCATATATAGCCACCTCCCTTGGAGAGGAGGTGGCCCAGACGCTAGGGGCCTGGGGTTAGGGGGCACAGGTGTAGGGCTTTTTCTGGCTTCAAGCTCAGGCAAGGTCTTCTCTTTGCTTCTCCTTCCTAGTGTGACCAGGAGGAGGGATAAAGGTGCTTCCCAGCAACCAGAACCTATGGTTTTAGAGACAATGAATCTTTAGCTTGATGCGGAAGCAGAGGGTCCTTTGCTTATTTCTCCCCCTCTCCCAATATTGGTCTGCGAAGAAGCCTTCTCTTCTGGGATGATGGAGGGAACTTTGCCTGCTCAGCCACCGGGAGTGAGTGGGGGAAGGGTTTTAGAGGCAAGAGCTGGCTTTCTGGAGTCGGGTCCTGCTGGGCCTCCAGACCTTGGCGTCTGCTGGAAAGATGTGCTGGGAGCCAGGTGACACAGCTGTGTGTGTTTGTTTGCATGTCACCAGAGAAACAAGAGGGAGAAATAAAAAATGAAGTTTCCGCAAAAATCCAAGCTGACTTCAAAGTGTCTGTGTGTGTGGAGAGAGGACAAACAGCCCAGGCCACTGAGACACTGTGCCTGGCTGCCTTGCGTGCCCACCCCACCCACCCACAGTGTGCACACGTACACTCACACAGGAGGTGGTGCAGAGGTCAGTTTTTCCGAGGGGAAGTGGCCTGTGCTTTGGGGCGAGGAGTGGGGCCATCACATAGAGTGACTCTTGGCCAGGGTTCGAAGAAACACACTGAGCTGACTGTTAACACTGGATCAGAGTGAGTTGAACAAAACCACCAGCCCAGAGGCACTGGCCAGCATTACTTTGTGGGTATAAATAGGAGGGAGGGGCTGCTGCTGTACATCAAACACTGGGGCCAGGGGCTGGAAAGGAGGATGCTGTGAGCCCACAGAAAAGGTGGAGTCCAAGGCATGGGGCCAGTGGGCTTTAGTCCATCCCTTAGGACACAAGTTAGCACACCCAGCTCTTTCCAGAGTAGAGGAGGTGCCAGGTGCTGCCAAAGCCCTGCCCCAGCACAGAGGGGGAGCACTGCCCAGGCTTGGGCCAGGCAGGCATGGGAGTGGGCAGGGCTCAGGCCTGCTGCTGGCCGATCACCTTGTCAGGCTGACTCTGGTCTACCTGGGGTGCTGGCCCCCGAGCCTCAGTGTGTCTGTTTCCGTTATCATGTGCCATCGTCCACACCTCCCACAGGAGTGCCCCTCAAATGACTTAGACACAGAGTCTGGTCCCAGCACTCACCATGGAGGGGCCTCCCTCCCTCCATTCCTTCTTGAGATAACGTTCATATAACACAAAATGGATCATTTAATTGTTTTAAAATGTACAATTCAGTGGCAGTTGGGACATTCTCAACACTGTGCAGCTGCCAACTCTGCCTAGTCCCAGATGCTCTGTTACCCTGAGGGAGACCATGTTGGGCAGAGGCTGCCTCCCTAGCCCTGTTCTCAGCCTTGCACCCACCAGTCTGCTTTCTGTCCCCACATATTGTCCTGTTCTGGAGCCAAATAAATGGGGTTCCCTGCTGTTGGGTCTGTCATACGGCACAGCTGTGCAGCAGTGCACGTTGGTGATGGTTCCGTGACATGGAGAGACTACTTCTCTTGATCTGCTCATCCACTGACGGGCACTTGGATTATTTCCACCTATGGGCTCTTGCACATGATGCTGCTGTAGTTACCCCTTCTTTTGAGAGTCCCATGAAATTAGCTCATGTGAAAGAAGTGGGGATGGAGAGTGGGGTCACTTCCAGGGTACTGACCCTAGACGTGCTCTAGGCAGGGCTGGCAGGACCCCCAGTGTCCACTGGTACTTCCACAACCAACACTAGTGAGTGGCCTGCGGCTTCTGGTGTGGGGTCTGCATGGTGTCCGGCAGGGCAGGACCTCCTCCTGATGGCATGGGTAATGTGGACAAGTATTGGGCGTCTGGCCCTCACAGGGAGGAGGTCCTGGCTTCCCCTCCAGGTGATAGCCCCTTCTGCCTGGCCTCTTGTTGAGCATACTTGGAGGACCCCTGGGGCTGCAGGCTCCCAGCTGGGCTATAGGCCCTGAGAATAAGATTTAACAGGCCTGTTTTAGGTTGAGGAGCATCTATCTATATTTTTATAACAAGTAACTGAGTCTTAGCCAATCATAATACCTGATTTTCAGCCAATCACAGGCTGTCTACTGATCAGACCATGCCCACATGAGGCAGCTGTAGCCAATCAGGTCACTTCACTCTTCTGTCTATACCTACTGCCTGCTCCTGTTGCTGGGCTGAGCTTGCTGAACCTCTCCTGGGTCTGAGCGTTACCTAATTTGTGACTTGTTCTTTGGTCAAATAAACTGGGTTAAATTTAATTTGTCTAAATTTTTTTTTTTTTTTTTAATGGTGCTTGAAGTTTGCAGTTTAGCGGGTGGGTGTGGGCCCAGGGTACCACCTTTCCTGAGTCTCAGGCCAAACCCTTGGCCACACTGCTTGGTAGCTCTGGAGCTGGATGACCACATAAGCCTGTGTCAGGCCCTGTTGCTGGAGCTTTTCACAGCTCACAAATGTAGAAGACTGAGACGACCTTGGGAGGCATAGCGAATGAGAAAAGCCCTGGCCCTGGCAGGCACGGGGGGTCATGCAGTTTGTACAACCTACTCTGTGCAGAATAAGCCAGAAAAAAACCCAAGGAAGTTTCCTGGGGAAATGTCCAGAGTCTTGAGGTTAGACTCTAAATCTTGAAGAATTAGAGCCCTTTTTCAAGATTTAGAACAATTCCAAGTGCTTGCATGTTCCTCTATGTCCTCACAGCTTGTTGATTAAAAAAAAAAGAAAAGAAAAATCTCAGAAACAAATCAGTGAAGGATTCATATACACAATGTGATATTTCCACTTAGTTCTCTCTTTCCTTCTTTTGTAGACAGTGCTTGAAGGGGCTGGGCCAAGACAGGATTGAGGGAAGATGAGGGTGTGCTACTCAACTCTCTTCAGCAGAGCTGGTGCGGTTTGACCATGTAAATGTTTCTGGTGGCCCTGCATGGAGGCCAGGCCTTTGGACCAGACAGGAGATACTTGCTGTTTGGACTTCAGACTTCCCAAAGGCCATTTCAAACTCAGGTCTCAGACCAGGCACCTTCCAGAGAGCTAGAACCCAAGCCCTGCTGTGAACAGGCAGGCAGTCACAACAGCCAGGAGGTAGAGAAATTCCTTTCTCATTTGGAGAAAATGTGAGAACGGCTTGCAACAGCCAAGTAAGGGTCAGGTATGGGGCCTACTATGGTGTGGGAAGGGAAGAATTGGGGTGAGGGTGAGATGCCTCCATGGAGGGAGGATCAACACCAACAGCTAGTTGGATGGCTACAGGAAGACTGCCTCGGGACTCCAGGACTGTGGTGGCAGTAGGACAGAGCTAAGTCCGGGAGGCAGAATGTGGATGCTCTTCACTCACCAGGCATGGTGTGTGAGGCCCTCCCTAATTTTTCTGTATTCTTCTCAACACCTGAAATGCATGCCCCATTGTCTTCACCTAGCTCAGTCTCAACCACTTTTCAAGACCTATATATGATTCTTGCAGAAAAATGTTTCCTCAGATCATCCAAATTTTTAGGGCCACTTCCCAATTTGGAGATACACAGGGTCTGGCAAACAGATCCACAAAAGCCAGTAAACATCTATAATCAAATTGAATTCATCTGCACTGACTCCCTTAGCTGTTCCCACTGGGACAGGCCATCCGGTCCTTGTTGAGTCAGAGTTGAGACTTTCCACGGGAAACCCACAAAGGACTCAGGCAGCGGGGGTGGGCAAGGCTGTGCCCCCTGAGTGACTCACTGTGGGTACCCTGTGACCCATTTTCCACTGTGACTTTGGCCAAGAGAATTCTCATGATACTTCTGTTTAACCACAGTCGCCTCCTCCCTGGAAAGGCTAAATGAGGCCAGTTGGAGCAAACGCTAAGCTTCACAGTGGTGCTTTCCAGGGTGGACAGAAGGAACGGTGAGGGGAGAGGCTGGTTCCAGAGTGCCGCTAAGGTCCCTGAGCTGACTCTCCCCTTCCCACCTTCTGATAGAGCTGTGAATCCCGGTGACACGAGGGTGGGGTGGGGGTGGGAGAAGGGGCATGAGTGCAGGGCGGGCCCACAGCACCCCACTTCTGAGCCAGGCATGTCCTTGCTCACAGGACCGCCTGACAGTGAATTCTTCAGTGCTACATCTTACTTTCAACAAGTGCTTTTACCATGTGGCCCCTTTAGCCTTTAGCACTTCCCAGGATGAGGGGCTACAACTGACTGCTGGTGCCCTGGAACACAGGCCGGGCTAGGGAGCTAGGCGTATGGATGAGTGCCACTAAGCACTCCCAGAATTAGAAATAGAAAATATCTCCCACTGTTTTGTTTTGTTTTAAAAATATACATTTCAATCCCATCTTAATGGTATAGTATTCTCCCCTATAATAGAAAATAAAAATGTTTTATGCTTAATTTTATAATTATAAATATTTCATATATATTGATGAATAACAGTGAAAGAAGCAATGAATTTTTTTTTGCAGTACATTAATTTTGTATTCATAACAAATTAAATTAGGGTATATAGCATATAAAGATTAACATAGCTTCACATGAACTGCCATTAATTTTGTACAAAATTAAAATACCACAGGGTCATAAACTGAAGAATGAAAAAGGATTATTTTAAATCTCAAAAAATGATACACAGACTAAGTGTAAAGGATTTCTCTCTTTTAAATATAGTAAAAAGTCTAGAGTGCCATTGAAAAAGGACAATGTCTTTCGAAATACTGGACTTCCTATAATTTACATAACATTGATAAGCTTTTCTATCGTGACCAGTTTTTTCCTTGAGGTTAATTTTTAAAAATCAGACAGAAAGTATTTAATATGCCACTGTTTCAAACCTTGAAGTAGGGACATACAAGTCTGCTACACAGATATCAGGAATAATAACATTCTAATTTTTGGGGGGGGATGGTTGCATGTGAGGAAAAAAACAAAGACTGAGATGACACCCAACGCTCCACACAGACAAAGAAGGATGATTGGTGTGTTCAGGTGACTGTCCTTGTCCTGGAATCCTTTATCATAATGTCTGCTTATTTAAAACGTTGACATAGATAAGAAGATGAGTGATGAGGCCACCCTGGGGCATTACTACACCAGCTGCCCACCAATAATTTAGGGATGTAGAGCTATGAATCTGTGCACCTGGAGACCTGTGTACCAGTGCACATGTGAACAAGTGGATCTGTGTACATGTGAACACGTGGATCAGTGCCCCTGCAGACCTGTGTACCAGTGCACATGTGAACACGTGGATCTGTGCACCTGCAGACCTGTGTACCAGTGCACTTGTGAACACGTGGATCTGTGCACCTGCAGACCTGTGTACCAGTGCACATGTGAACATGTGGATCTGTGCAACAGCAGACCTGTGTACCAGTGCACATGTGAACATGTGGATCTGTACACCTGTGAACACGTGGATCTGTGTACCAGTGCACTTGAGTACCAGTGCACATGTGAACAAGTGGATCTGCGCACCAGTGCAGCTGTGAACATGTGGATCTGTGCACTTGTAGATCTCTGAACCTGTGCACCTGTGACCCATGAACCTATAAATCTAAGGGTATGTGGACTTAAGGATCTATGACCCTGTGAACCTATGGGCTTATGCACATGTGCACCTGTGGGCCTGTAGACTTCTCCCTCCGTGGATCTGTGGTCCTGTGCACTTGTGGATCTATGGAACTGTGGACCTGTGCATGTATGGATCTGTGGACCTGTGGTCCTGTGGATCTGTGGTTCTGTGCATCTGTGTACCTGTGTATCTGTGGACCTCTCCTTCTGTGGATCTGTGGTCCTATGCACCTGTGGATTTGTGTACCTGTGTATCCGTGGACCTATAGACCTGGATCTGTGGTTCTGTGCACCTGTGCACAGTGGATCTGTGGGCCTGTAGGGCTGTGGATTTGTGCATCTGTACACCTGTGTTTGACATCACCTTTCCCTCAAGGCCTGGATTCTGTGAAGTTTCCTATTGCATCGCAGACTTTGGGAAAAATGCACTTTCTGCTATTTAGTTGAAAGATAATGGTGGAGGGAGCAGTCTTAATGTTTTCCAGGACATTGCAGTTTTGTTTTGAGCTCCACACCCTCATTTTAGAATCTTTCCCAATGCTTCCTCACCACTGCTCCTCTGACACCATCCCTAATTGGGCGCACCATTTCACTGCTGAAGGAATTTCTGCTGTCTTCACCCTAAATTTGGAGAGAGGCGTGTTCTTAACTTTTTGAAAAGTTTACTTTGACACTGACGTTGTGCAGCTGGCACAGCCAACCAGGAAACCAGAGATGCGTCACTTGCTCTATGGGGCGCGAGAACTCCAGGACCAGCTGCAGAAAAGGTGAGCCACAAGCTTTCGTGCGGACATCTGGCACAGAGAGCCCTCCCAGGCTGTAATGTGGGGTCAGACCTGTCTCCTCAGTCCAACAGGAAAGCCCATCTGGAACCAGGGAGCCATTACTCTTTTTAGGAAGGACACTCATTCTTTCTAGGCACAGAAGTAAATTTCTTAAAGGGAGGTGTGGAATAAAGCTCGAAAGTGGACAATTTAATGCCACCATTGCCCTCTCCCCTCCCTCCCTTCCTCTGGGTGTCCAGCCTGCTATGGAAGACTCAGTCCCAGCTCCTGGAGACCATAGTCTGGGTGACAGAACTGAGAGACCAAGACAGAATCCTCAACTGTTATTTTGAAAATTGGCTGCAATTCAGCTGTGGCTTGTGGAAGGGTGGAGATGTCCCACCAGGGAGAGACCCTCTTGGTTGGGGAGCCCCTCCCTGGGGCTTCAGGTTGTGGCAGTTCAGGTCCTGCCCCATGCACCCTATGGGTGTCTGGGAGGGAGGAGTGTGACCAGGGAGAAGGGCCTCACAATGCTGAGCAGTCCCTTGGGGCTGGGGATCTGGGGACCTTGGGAAGACACAGGAGCCAGATTCTGGGTGGGAAGGAGGCCCAGGAACTTGGATGGGATCTTGAGAGCAAGTGGCACAGGATACCCCAGGGGCCCTGGGTTCAGTTCCACGTTGTGTCTTCTGTGGTCACCCCAGCCAGGAACCAGCATGGGGACTCCCCACCCTCCACTGTCTGCCCTGCCAACTGGGCCAGGAAGTGCTGCCCCAGTGAAACTTAGGTCTGCCGGGCATCAGACTTTAAATGAGCACAGAACCACTGCATGGTGAAAACAACTGGCCCCAGCCAGGCTGGTTCTGCAGTTGATGGGGTTTGTGGTGCGAGTAGGGTGGGAGTGGAGTGAGGGGGTGACTTCCACGGCAGGCCCATGTCAGCCCAGCCTTCAGGCCCTGAATCTGGCCTCTTTGGAGAGAAGCTCTGGGGCAGCAGCCACTCACTAACGCTTTCCCATTGTGGATCAAACTGGAAGACCAAATCTAACCATAAATGGAAGCATTTAAAGGGGTCACAGACTGCTGCGAAATGACTTGGGAGGTGACTCAGCAGTCCAAGGAAGACAAGACTTTTTGGGTACTAAGTGCCTGTCTTCCCTGGGGGCCGTCAGGGTGGGCATGCAGTTTGTGAGACTCCCTGAGAATGGCCTCTGCAGGGGCGGCCGGGCTCACTCACTCACCCAAATGTCCAGAAAGGACCTGCTTGTAAAAGGCTAAATTTGAAGATCTCAGTTGGTGAAAGGAAATCTCAAGTTTGACCTCCTTAAAGTCAGGTGAAAGTTAATGAAAAGGGATCTTCTTTCCAAAGTGAGGACTGAGGGATGTTCGCAAAAACCAAAGCGAAACCCCTCTATGAAGACTGAGATGCGGTGGGTCCACACACAGGCTGCACCACAGACTTGCTCACTGTAATAAAACACAAGCAAGAGGGGTCATCATTTAGTTTTAAATCTAGTGGTATGTAAGTTTAGGTTTTCATTTAAAAGTGTCATTTTCTTCCTTTTTTATTTCCCATTTCTTCCAACTTTCTGTTTAAAGCTCTGGTGCCATGGCACGAGGCTGACATGATGTGGCTGACATAATCGATGATTGTCGGGCACCAAAGATACAGCAAACCACGGTGCCAGGAAAGCACGCTAGACGGGGAGGGGACATGGAGCCTGGTGGAATGATGGCTTCCTGGCAGCTGTAGCCGGTGCCTGTGGGGGAAGGGGGGGCTCCCCAGGGGGAGTGGGGTTTTGCCTGGGGTAGCTAGGCAACTTAACGCTGCAGGCTTCAGAGGCTCAGAGTGGAGGGTTGGGGGCGCCCAGTGGGCATCTCCCCTGCAGGGGAGCCCACTCAGGGGCAGCTCCTGCACAGCCACACAGGTAACCAGTGGGGACTGGATTTGAGGCCTAGGCCTGACCTTGCTCACCCACCTTGCAGGCACACAGCAATGTGCTGTTTCCCAGGCTCCTTCTTAGGCAGGGCCCCATGGCCAGTCTTTGCCCTGCAATGCAGGAGAAGTGACTGGAACCTCTCTCAGGCCTGCCCCATGAACTGCCTCTGTGCCAGGCTCCCCTGGGGCTGCAGCAAAGGACCTGGAGGCAGAAGTCAGGTAGAGGCCTTGTGTGGGAGGGCCTGGGTCCCTGTGGAACACCTAGAGAGAGAACCTGTCCCTGCCTGCTGCTCTGGGTCAAGGAGGGAGTAGCGATTACCCTACACGGGCTCGGTGTCAACATGCTGTTAGTGTCTGGGCACCTGCTTACCCACTTCACCCATAGGCTCCTTCTGGGACCCCACACCACTGCCCCCTGGGCTCTGGACACAGCCCAGTCCTTGGGACTGGCCCAGCAAGGCCTGGGGCCACAGAAGGCACTCTGCGAATACATCAAATTTTGTAGATGCAAGAGGTGCTAAACCCTCACAGGAGGGTCCAGATCGCCAAGTGGAGATCACAGCTGCAACTGAGACCCCGTGAGAAGGCGCCAGTCTCACATTGGCCTCACGAAGGCCACGGGAGTGGACCGCAGAGCGTTCGTGAGGTGCCTATGGCTAGGGTGTCCTCACCTCTGGCCTGCTTGTCAGCTGGGCTGGGCCTGCACGGTCCATGCGGAGTGGAGGGAGCAGGGGCTGTGGGGGCCAAACCAGGCTGCACATGGGCTTTCAGGGCTCCTGGGGGGATGGAACCCCAGCACAAACAATTTCTGGGGACAGACAGACCCCAGGGCTCAGGGCTCTGTGTCAGAGTGGGGATGATCCACACCTAGGCTGTGCTAAAAGGGGTCCCACCCATATATATATATCCCCACCCATATATATATATATATATATATATATATATATATATATCCCAGTGTGTGCTATATTTGAGCAAAGGGTACCCAGAAAATGAAATTATGTTTTTTGGAGACAAGAGTCTCACTCTGCTGCCCTGGGTAGAGTGCTGTGGTGTCACAGCTCACAGCAACCTCAAATTCCTGGGCTCAAGAGATCCTCCTGCCTCAGCCTCCCATGTAGCTGGGACTATAGGCACCTGCCAAGACACCTGGCTAGTTTTTTTCAGAGATGAGGTCTCGCTCTTGCTCAGGCTGGTCTAGAACTCCTGAGCTCAAGTGATCCACTCAACTTAGCCTCCCAGAGTGCTGGGATTACAGGCATGAATCACTTCATCCAGCCAGAAAATGGAAAATTTTAAGTTTTACTACTCACAATAACATCAAAGAGTAGGTATTACTCAGAGATAGCACTAAGAAAATAGGTGCAAAACCAGTACATTGCAAACTACAAACCATTGCTAAGAATTAAAGAACTCAAAGGTGGAGAAATAGATTATATTCATGAATTGGAAGACACAATATTTTCAAGCTTAGAGTTTTCTCAAAACTCATGAAATCTTTGATATATAGGTTAAATGTAATCCTAATCAATGTCTTTTTCATAGACATTGAAAAGCTGATTTTAAAACTTATACAGAAATTCAAAGGACTTTGACTAGACCAAATAATCTTAAAAAGAAGAATAAAATGTTAGGTTCCAAGCTACTTAAGACTTGCTATAAAGCTACAATAATTAAGACTGGGGTCTTGGTGTAATATCAAATATATGTGTGTGGATAGTAGTTAGCTGAAGCAGTTAATTTAATGCAAATTTAAAGCACAGTGAGACACTGTCACACACCCACTAGAATGTCTGGGTCATGGAGGCTGACAATCCTGAGGGGAGGCTAGGAAGCAACTAGAGGGATTTCCACCAACTGTGGACTTTACACAGCACAACCACTTGGAACTGCTGGGCATTCTGTTCACAGAGGATTTACGCTCGCCACTCACGTTGGCAAGCGGTAATAAAAGCAAAGGAAACATCTCACTAACTGGCCCTACTTCCAAGTGTTTCCTTAAGACAAATAAAAGCATATCCCACACAAAGTCTGTAAAGGGATGTTCAGAGCAGCTTCATGAGCAGCTCTGGCCAACACGTGGAGATACCCCAGGTCTGTCAAGGAGAGGAGGGGTAGACAGGGTGGCCTGTCGCACAGCAGACACTGCTCCGTCATGGACACGCAACACGTGGCAGACGGAAGAGGGCGGACCCAGAGACTCACGGAGCGCAGGGCGCCCAGAGACAAGTGGAGCGTGGGGTGCCCAGAGACATGAGGAGTGTGGGGCACCCAGAGCCTCAAGGTGCACGGGGTTCCACTTCTGGACATCCTGGCCGTTCATAGTGACACAGCAGGAGAATGGGTGGCCAGGTGCTGGGGCTCTGGGGGAGTGATACATTCTGTAGCGTGTGTCTGTGGTTACCCGGTTGGACACATTTGTAAAATGTCATCAACCTGTACTTTTAAAATTTGTGCTCTTTTGTGTAAATCATACCTCAATAAAATAGGTTATAAAAGATTTTTAAAAGGCACCCTTTGCCTGTGAGAGAGTGTCTCTTTCTCTTTGTTGCACCAGTGGCCGTGGCAGGTGTCTCAATCCGTTGGCCACTCACAAAGGACCACACACCAGGCAGCTCAAACATTTATTTTCTCACAGTTCTGGAGGCTGGAAGTCCAAGACCAAGGTGCGGACTGGGTGAAGCCCCTCTTCCTGACTTTGAGATGGCCACCTTCTCACTACGTCTGCGGGGGCTGGGGGAAAGTGACACAGAGACAGACAGAGACAGAGAGAGACAGACAGCGGCAGACAGAGAGAAAGAGAGACAGAGAGACATGCAGACGCACACACAGGGAGAGATCGGACAAGGGCTGCTCCGGTCTCTCCTCTTCTCAGGCTACAGTCCTGTTGGGTCAGGCCTCGCCTTCTGTGCCTTGCCCACCTCACACAGGTGCTGTTTCCAGACACAGCCATGCTGTGCGTTGGGGCTTCAACCCACCATCTGGGAGGGGCCCAGTTCAGTCTTCAGCACCAGGGAGGTTAGGGTGAGGCAGGCCCAGTTGCCATGGCCTTGCATCTTTTGCTGGCTGCAGAGACCATTTTCCCATAAGAACTGTGAGGCTGAGGACAGGGAGAAGCCGTGGGGGCAGTAGGGTGCTTGGTGCTGAGCTAGGGCAACGCCGGTGGCTGCAGTGTTTTGTAAGAGAAGGGCTAGCATTTTCTTTTGGAAAAAGATTCTAGGAAAGCCCTGAAAGCTTCTTGCCCCAGGGCCCATGTCCTGGTGGCCCCCGTGGGGCTCTGGAGCAGATGCCTCATGCCCAGAGGACCACTGGGGCTTGGGCCTCAGCCGCCAGGCAGAGGTCCTCACACCCGCTCTCATGACCCAGCTCCATGCTCACGGGTGACCGGGAATGCAAAGGACTTCCACTTGCACAAGCTATATTCACCAATACTGTGCCAGAAATCAAAAGTGAAATCTAAAAATATTTATTAATCCATTTCACATTAACAAGGATAAACCCACTTTATGTTAATGAAAAATTAAAGTATATCTATCATCCAGCACACAGAAGAGCAGTCCTGTCTCACATTTTCACATGCTGGCCTCAGGACATGGCTGTGGCCTCAGCTGCACTGCAGTGTGAGTCTGGGTGAAACCCACCAGGAATGCCTGACCTTATGCAGGCAGGCAGCAGCAGGGAGAGTGTCTGGATGGTGGCTCAGATGCTGCAGATGTTCTGCATTGAGACGCCAGCTTGTGGTGCCCATGGAGCCTGCTGGGTGCTGTCTCTGCAGGTCTCTCTGGTGACCATCCAGCTCTGGACTGATGACCAGAGTGCCAGGCTGCTGAGAAGCAGCTGGGATGGGCAGATGGAGGGGGTGGGCGCCATCCCCCACCCCCAGCGTCATCATCCTGGAGAGCCCAGAGCCAGACTCAGCCCAGGGTGACCAGGGCCCATGCGTCCCTGCCCTGGCAGAGAGGCAGGCTGCCTCACGGGTCCCTTGTCCTCTGCCCTCAGCATAAAACACATGGGGAGACCTACAGGGAGCTTGAGGGGAGCCTCCCAGGAGCTGACACTCCTCCTTCAGCTCAGGGGTAGCAGCCTGGGGGACTCTGGCAAGGCGAGGTGCTCTGCAGCCACATGGGGGACCAGGTGAGCCACCAGCAGGCTCAGCCTCGCCTCAGCAGGCCTTTTCCACTCTGTTTGTTGAGGCCCTGATGCACCTGGGGACCCTGCCTAGTGGGGATCCAGGGTTGGAACCCCTAGTCTTGGGTGCCAGGTCCTGGTGTGTGTGCCCATGTGGGGATGCAGATAGCAGGCTTCTGTGTCAGAGCCCACAGGGTTCCTATAAGAGGCCCTCCTCTAGGCCAGCAGGACCCTGGTGCAGCCATCTGAGGTGGGGGGTTGTCCTGGCCTGCTGGCCCCCTCTGTACCCTCTGAAGGTGAGCCTGGACCCCTGGCCCAAAACCTGTCCCTTAGCACCCTGGCCCTGTGGTGGGAGACCCCTGAGCCCTATTCTGCAATTGGGGAAGAGAGAGTGGGGTGGGGTGGGGTGGCAGCATCACAGGACAGGGCTGTGGTCCTCAGAATACCAGGGGGTCTGGGGGCCCTGTCTACCAGGCACTGAGAGTCTAAGCATGCCTCACGGTGGGCTGCACGGGGCTGTCCACATCCTCTGCATACTGGGAGCCTCCCACAGGCTCCAGGTGGGGACCAGCAGCTCACACGGTGCGGAGGGCTCTGGGGCCTGGGGTGGGTGCAGCTGCCAGCTGGAGGGGGCCACAAGAAGGCTGAGAGGTATCTGCAGAGTGTGGTCCCTCAGCCAAGGTCCCCAGGTAGGAGCTGTGCCAGGCATGGGGTCCTGTCGCTGGCTGGGAGCCTGTCTGGGGCAAAGCCAGGCTCAGACCCAATGGCACCAGGCTAGCCAGCTGCCTCACGGTCACCTCGCAGCTGTCTCGGCCTGTCTAGCCTGGGGTTGGCATAGATTCAGGATCCCACTTTGGCCAGAGGGCTTTGAAACCTGGTGATCACTGCAGTGTGTCATCTGAGGAGGGGCTCTATGTGGAATCAGGCCCCTTGGGCACACCTGCATCCTGTTCCCACTTCAGAACTGCAGTCTCTCTGTGGCAGGAACCAAGGCCAGCTCTACCCTGCTCAGTGTGCAGTGCGGG
Source organism: Loris lydekkerianus (assembly GCA_963574355.1). Lineage (NCBI taxonomy): Eukaryota > Metazoa > Chordata > Mammalia > Primates > Lorisidae > Loris > Loris lydekkerianus. The sequence goes on from CAUYPK010168633.1 coordinate 21,723, forward strand.
CTGTGAGGCGGCAAGGCACACACAGCCTGGGGAGACATCCAAGGAACGACCACAGCTGCTTCTCCTCCTTGGACAGCAATGTTCTTTTCTCCTCTGTCAGAAGCCACGTAGCCCCTGCATTCCTTCCTTTTTATCTTTTTCAGGAAAGCACGTAGCTTTTCTTCCTTAAAGTTAATCTTTGCTCCATATACTAGATTCATGCCAATTTCCCTCTAGTAAGCAACTTTGTTTAAATAAGTGACCTTATTTGGATACTATATAATGAAGCTGTTTTCATGGTGCTGTGCTGGCTGCAGTCTCAGCTGCTCCAGTCCTTTTGATCCCATCTTTGTCTCCTGTGTGTTTTATTTCTTCAATCCCTACCCCTTCCACTCTGGTTTGCTCCTCTTGTGCTGGTTTGTGAAAGGTGGTGCCTTTATTATGGCAACTTTTAGGTCTTTTGGAATGGATCCAATTTAAATACTATGCCCAAATGGGTTTTAATTCCATATTATGAAATGGCCTCCCCTATTCTCAAAGTTTAGTGCAGCCTCTGGCAACTCATAATAGGAAATGATCCAAATTTCATTGTAATTCCTTACTCTGCTGATCGACAACAGTGGCTCTGGGAAATGTCATCCTCGTGCAGACAGTCCTTGCAGGCTTTACTGATGGGGTGGTTGCCATCATCCCTTGGACAGAGCCCCACAAGTTCCGGCCTGGTGATTGGGTCTACGTAAAGAGGCATCGCAGAGAGACTTTGGAACCCCGGTGGAAGGGCCCGTATGTCATGATCCTGGCAATACCCACCGCTTTCAAAGTAGACGACATCGCCTCCTGAGTACACCACACCCACGTAAAACTTGCAGAACCGTTCACCATCCAAGAAGACTTCATTCCGCCACAATGGAGAATCCAACAGGCCAAAGGCAATCCTTTGAAACTCAAAGTAAAGCGCTCCCCACCTACTCGCTGATAATATTGATTGTATGTATCCCTTTGAGTGCCTTCCCTTACCCTAATCCCCATCAGCCGTATAATGTTACCTGGTATGTTTATGGGGGACCCATGTGGGGGATGTACGGGAGCACCCTTATTTGGACTGCTGACTGGACGCTGTTAAATTCAACATGGGGTATCCATCCTAAGAACACTTGGTACCCAGATTTATATATAGACCTAGACCAAGTAGTGGGGCTCACACAGAGTACCTGGAGCCCTCGACACAGCTTATATTATGTGTGCCCAGGTCACAAAACAGACAAGTGTGGGGGAAAGGACT
>CAUYPK010168636.1:0-15479 GCA_963574355.1 Loris lydekkerianus
AAAGATGGAGACTTTACCTCTTTCATGTTTACATGGATGGAGCTGGAACATATTCTCCTTAGCAAAGTATCCCAGGAATGAAAGAAAAAGTATCCAATGTACTCAGCCCTACTATGAAGCTAAACTATAGCTTTCACGTGAAGGCTATAACCCAACTATACCACAAAACTATGAGGAAAGGACCAAGGAAGGGGAAGGGAGGGGGGAGGTTTGGGTGGAGGGAGAGTGATGGGTTGGGTCACATCTATGGTGCATATTTTTATCAATAATAAAAAAAAAAAGAAAAGAAACAGAAGCAAACATTTGAAGTCAGTAGTCTGGGATAAATAACAAATGGAGTCAGGTTGTTTCAGGCTTCTTGAAAATGTGACAGGAGAGAAAAAAAAAAAAAAACTTACAGAATATGTAATGTGGTATAATAATAAAAAGGTGGGAGGATTTTCTCAGGTTTCTGGCACAGAGCTTCTAAAACAAATAGAATTTAATTAGTGACAGAAATATTTCTTTGATATTAATGAGGAGACCCATCTGAGGCCACTATATGGATTCCGAATGGGGGCTGGTCACAGAAAGACGAGTCATGTTATTAGAGGGTTGGGGCTTTGGGCCAACCTGATCTTCACAGAGGGAAGGGAGGCTAAAGATTGAGTTCAATCACATGCCTGCATCATATACCCCTAATACGGATTGTGGACACTGAAGTTCAGCAGAGCTTTCAGGTTGATAAACACATTGAAATTCTGGGCAAGTGATGCAAGGTGACTCCACAGAAAGTAGGCCTGGGAGCTCTGTGTTTAGGGCTCTGTCAGTCTCACCCTGTGTGCAGGGCTTCCGAGTTCTGAGAGGCTGTCTAGAGTCTCGCCCTGTACACAGTGCTCTCCTGAGTTGTGAGACTCAGCCTAGCATACTATTCATCCTGAGGTCATGGAAACACTAAAAAGTGCTGGTGGCCTGGGGAGTCCCCAACGTATGTCTGCCATCTAAAATAAGGGAGTCCTGGAGAGTGCTGAGTCTTTAACTTCCAGACTGTGATCAGAGCTGCATGACTACAGACTCAGCTGGAGTCACACCAGCTGAGTTTTTACCAGATTAAGAGGGGATAGCCTTGCATAGGAGAAAGGAGAAAGAGTTTCTGGAGCAAAGGGTGCAAGACAGTAAGAAATATTGGTATGGATGTGTCCCTGGTGTATTCCAGTAACAGCAATTAGGTCATTATGGCTAAAAAGGTGTGATAAATGCAGATGATTAGTACATGAAATCAGAGAGGCAGGCGGTGATCAGAACCTTTGAGACTTTTAGACCATTGTAAGAGTTTTGTTTTTAGTTTGAGTTATACCAAAGTGTTTTGATTAGAGCAGCGGTTCTCAAGGGGGTCACCTAAGACCATCCTGCATATCAGATATTTACATTATGACTCATAACAGTAGCAAAATTACAGTTATGAAGTAGCAATGAAAATAATTTTATAGTTGGGGGTCACCAAAACACAAAGAACTGTGTTAAAGGATCACGGCATTAGGAAGGTTGAGAATCACTGGATTAGAGAAAGAATATAACCTGTCTTAAATTATTAAAAAAAAAAAAAAAAATACTGCATTTTGTTACGTTTAGGTTTTGGTAACCAGAAGGCAGACAGAGAGATATGTTATGAGGCTCTGCAATAACAACTCAAGCCGTTATAGTGTCTTGGCTAATATTTAACTGTTGTGAGAAGTTTAAATTCCAGGTATATTTAAAGGTACAGGGGGAAAAAAGAGAAATTTCTGATGGACTGGATAAAGAAGGAAAGACTGAGTAGGGTTTAGGATGCAGAATCTGTCTTTGCATATTCTAACTACAGCCTGTTTGGAGGTGGATGGTGGCTTCATTTTTCAGCTACTCCATCCTGCTACCCGAGTCAGCTGTTTCACCAACGTGGGTCAGGCAGGCAAGTAAGTGTCAATTTTCCTAGGGAGACTCAAGAAATGAATTAATATTATTTCTTCCTATGATCCAAATTCACCAATACCATGACATGGCAGCCTCTTGTCCTAAAAATTTGCATACATATAAGGAACTGTATAAACACTGAGCTATTTTTTTCAGAGAATAACAATCACATTAATTTTTATTTCAAGATTGTTAATGTTGAATAAGTATCATTTTACTATTCAGCTTTGTATTCTAATAAAAGTGTCATTATAAAAATAAGTGCATAGTAAGAAGAAAATTCAGTACAGACACATTTTTTTTTTACAATTATTTGTTGACATAAAATATACCCTACCATATTTTGCAAAAATTATCTTTCCTAAATCTGCATACAAATATTTTGTAAGGTCTATAGCGTGTGTCAAATATTTAGGTATCTTTCTAGTGAAAATTTTAAGAACATCTAGATCATAAAGTTCTATTCTAACCTTTACTTTTTAATCATAAGAAATTATTATACATAACAGTCTAAGTTCTTTTATTATTATTTTTGTTGTCGTTGTTGTAAAAACACTCATTTTGTAAATTGCCTTGGTTATTTTGTAGTCCACAGCTGAAACAAAAATGATTGCTTTGATAAGTGTTTTATTTGACCTTTATTTCTGTGGCACCATACGTAGTTCCCTAAATAATATTGTGTTGTATTATTGTTTTCTGGTTTTGATTCAGAGTAATACACTGTATTGGTAAATACCACAGCATACTCAAACTCTCTCCTCCTATCTTTCTGTCTTCCACCCCCATAAATATACACAAATATACATATAAAATCAAGAAACAGACAGTAGATTCTTTTTTAGTCAAATGATTTAATACCCACTGGAATATCTCTGTGAAAAATGAAATATGTTAATTCACCATATCTACTGCAATAGAATAGCCAGAGCCAGCATATTTTGTTCTAAACCCTATTATTTCTTGATAATTGTACTCATGTCTATTCTTGAGGAATCTTATAGTGATTATGAAGAGCATTATCAATTGAGGATTAAACGAATAATAATTACAGTAGAAAATTAACATGATTTACAACATAAGTTTTCACATAAAATTTTCATTTCTGATTTTTAATCTGCTCTAATGTTGTGTTAACATTAGTCTTTATTAACATAATTTCAACATTTTCTTTCATCATTCATACAAAAAGAACTGACTCTTTTTTTAAGGGCTCATAATGTACAATTCTAGAGTACAGTTGCCATGGAAAAATGTATGAAATTTCTTAAAAAATTAAAAACAGGCCAGTGCCTTGGCTTACACATGTAATCCTAGCACTCTGGGTGAGGGTGGACCACTCAAGCTCAGGAGTTCAAGACTAGGATGAGCCAGAGTGAGATCTCCTCTCTAATAAAAATAGAAAAGTAACAGGTGATCATGGCAGGGGACTATAATCCCAGTACTCAGGAGGCTGAGGCAGAAGGATTGCTTGAGCCCAGGAGTTTAAGGCGGATGTGAGCTAGGCTGACACAGGGAACTCTAGCCTGGGAAACAGAAGGAGAGTCTTGTTTAAAAAACAAAAGAGAATGAAATAACAACAACAACAGCAAAAAGCAAACCCAGAGCTACCATATGTCCCTGTAATCTCACTGTGGGTATATATCTAAAATAAAGGGAATTTGTATGTCAGAGAGACACGTGCACTGCCATCTTACTGCAGCACTCTTCACAATAACCAAGGTAAAGAGTCAACCCAAGTGTTCATCAACAGATAAATCAGAAAAGAAAAAGCAGTATATATAAACAATGGAATATTATTCAGCAGTGAAAAGAATAAAGTTCCTTCATTTTCAATAACATAGAACAAACGAGGACAGCATGTAAATGGTATAGTTCAGGCACAGAAAGACTCCACACTCATTAGGAAAGATAACAAATTGGTCTCATAGAGGTAGAAAGTAGAATGATGGTTATCAGAGGCTTAGAGGGTTGTGGGAGGAGACAAAGAAGAGTTGGTTTACAGAAAGAAAAACATAGTAGGAAGAAGAGCTTGTTGTCAGTGTCACAATAGGGCAGCAATATGAGCAATAATTTATTGCACATTTCAAAAAACCTAGAAGAGTGAATTTGGAATGTTCCCAACATGAATTAATGATAAATGTTTGGAGTGATGGGTATCCCAATTACTCTTCTTTGATCATTTGATCATTATATAGTGTATTTTTATATTAAAATACCACATGTGCCCCATAAATTTGTACAACTATTATATACTCATGAAACTTTGAAACAAAAGAAAAAAAGAAAAACTTGTAAGAGGCAAAGGTAGAAAGCATTTTTTTTTAGATGCATGTGTCTACTCAAAGGTGAGCAGTCAATATGCCAAGAACTATAACAAAGGGTGATTTTATATCACCTGCAAGCTAACAGGTTAGGTTGCCACGTTTTCAAGACAAAAGTGGCAAAAGACATAAGACTGTTAGGTCAGATACAAAATACATTTTACTTTGGCATAGCAGGAAGCATGTTCTGATGGATTCTCTTTATCCCCTAAGTCTTAAAAAAGTGATATAGAGCAGCCCAGGTGGATGTTACACTTGCAGGGGTTGGCATCGTAGATGAAAAACCCTGAGCTTAGGTAACTACTGGTCTTATAACCAGGCTACCAACAAACAAATCTAACCTTTGCACAAGAGGAAGACTTTTTTTTAATAATCCTCTAACACAAATAAATCTGCCTTCCCCAGAGAGAGAAACTACTTCTATCATCCTATGTTGGTTGTACAAACATTTTAGAAAATAGAGCACTCACCCAAACCCAAACTATGCAGAGATATGATGCACATGTGGAGAATTATCATGCAACAAAACATAATATTTATCAGCAATTAACATAGTTATTGATATAAATGAAAATGTATATGTAACACTTTTATATATTAAATATATGATTTTATATATAACAGGTGCCCAAAACTATATACACATTTTAAGAAAGGAAAAACCCATTTTAAAATTGTAATACTCAAGTCATATTTGACTTCTGCAATTACAAGATGTGCTCAAATGTAACCTGCATTCATCTTTTATCAGTATATATTATTACAATTTAAATACAGTTTGCCCTTTCTTAAAATATGCATACATTTTTGGTACCCTCTGTATAATAATATGTTTTGATATATTGGATTGTATTTTATCATGTATAGAGGGAAGAGGGAATTTCTAAACATTGCTACACTGCTAGCAATGCACTGCTTTTTCTGTTAGAGATTGATCTTAAACCCAAAGAGATGATATTAAATTTGATAAATACTCTCAAAGTGGCTTTCCTTTTTAGTTTAATGCCTTTTTTTCTAGTTCATTCTTTATTACATCCAATGTTTTCTTTATCAAAATCATTCCCATTAATATGTCAATATCAGCAACTAGATTCTGTCAGTGAAATGCAATAAAATATGAGTGGTATTTTGTGTTTGTATCTGTGAGGTCTGTGAGAGAGGAAGAGTGAACAAATTGAGAGAGAGAGAGTGCTTGTGTGAATTCAAATTCTGAGAGAAGAGAGGGTCAGAGCAAAAGAAGATTGGCCCTAGAAATATCAAAATCCTTCCCTCTTTTTTAATAGAAAACAGAACCCAACTTCTTACAGACAACCTTCCCTTTTGAGAAGAGATACTTTAGATACCTCTACAACGAAGCTTCCTTCTAGGTCTTCTCACCACAAGTTTTACGATTCTTCTGAACCTATTTCAAGATCTAAATCAAAGAGATGATGTCAGGAAAAGTATACCCATGTCACAGAGAGCTCACAGAATTACCAACTCTGAAGGCCCAAAGCTACGTCAGAAAATTTAAAAGAAACTGCAAATTAAAAGACAGGGGGTGGGGCACTAGCATGGTGTCTCACACAGTGCATTCCCAGCACTCCGGGAGGCTGGGACAAGCAGGTCACCTGAACTCAGGAGTAGGAGACCAGCCTGAGCAAGAGTGAGACCCCTCTCTTTTTTCTTGGTAAGAAAAAAGAAAAATATATATATTATCTAGTCAATAAACAATGCCGCCCACAAACATGTGTCCTGGAACCTTTCCTAAAAAAGCCAAAGGAATAAACAAATGGTTGCAACTGGAGAATGAAGTGATTTAAATTATATTGAGATGAAATGAAAACTGTCTCTTGCTTGGATCCAGAAGAAACCAGGTGGATTTTTTTACATTCCGATTCAGCAGTATTTGTACTCACCTTCTTCTTCTTCTTTTTTTCTTTTGCAGTTTTTGGCCGGGGCCGGGTTTGAACCCATCACCTCTAGTATATGGGGCCAGTGCCCCACTCCTTTGAGCCACAGGCGCCACCCACCCCGTACTCACCTTCATTATTTTCTTCTCACATGATTTAGGTTAACTGTTCATGTTCCTTGTAAGCCAATCTCTCGACCTTTGCATCTCTCACTTTTGCAAACATTTTGCTCTAGAAATACTTTCTTCTTTCCTCCAGTGTCCTCCCACCCCCGCCAATCTCCTGGATTCAACAGTATGAAAATATTATTTTATATCTTCCATAAAAAGAAACAAATACCTTTGCTTAAATCCAATGACATATGAAATGCTGCCCTAATTGCTCAAAAGAATCGTCTATTTTCACTAATCTCCAATTCCTCTTCCCTGTTTCCTCTTAGACACCTGTCAACCAATTGTTCATGATTTAAACATTAACAAAACTGATCTTGTCAACAACGCATCAAAATGACTTCCGGTTTGCTAAATCCACTGGACAGGTTCCGTGTTCCATACTGACTTCTGACTTCCTGACTATAGTCAGCAGTTGATATAACTGATCATTCTCTTATCCTTCATATATATTCATTTTCTTTTTTCTTTTGGTCTGCTGGGACACAACACTCCTGTTTTTCCTCTCACTTAACTGACCACACGGTCTCATTTCCTTTGCTGTTATTTCACTCTTCTCCAGGGCTAAATGCCCCGTGGCTCAATTGTTGGTCTTCTAATCTTCAGGATTATATAATACCAACTCCTCTGATGGCTTCAAATAAGCTGACTCTTCCAAAATTTACATCTTCATCCTTGAAGACTCTCCACATTCTAGACTCGTGTATCCCAATGCTTTCTTGATATCTCTACTTTGCAACTCTTAGTATCCGGAATTCTGTGCATACTGAACTGCTGATCTTCCTCAGAAATGTGTCACTTGTAGCCTTCAGTATCATGATGTCAATTCCTATCTTCTTGTGCCCCCCAAACGTAATGTCATCTTTATTCTTTTCCTTCTCTCTTACCCTACATGCCATTGGTCAAAATGTTCAGTTAGCGCTACTGAGTCTGCCCACACCTCACAGCTCTTGACTCACCACACTTATAACCCCAATTATGCAAGTAGTCTCTGAACTGATCTTCTTTCAACCCCAAAAAACTACTAGAACAATCCTTTTAGAAGGTGAGTCAGTTAAAGTCACTTCTGCTCTCTAAATGTGGTAATAAACCTTGACTTTACTTGAGGAAAGGTCCCTCGGTGCTCTGCGAGGATCTTGCCCGACACCTTCTTTTACCCCAGTCCTGCTGCAGCCACACTGGACTTCCTGTGTCACTTGAATTTGCCAGGGACATACATGTCTTAGGAACCTTTCACTGGCTGCTCTATCTGCCTCAACTGCTCTTTCCTTGGTTAGCTTTATGACTAATCCTTTCACTTTCTTGAAGCACTAGTTTAATTCCTACCTTCTCACTAAGGTCATCCATGTCATATTTAAAACTAAAACTAACACCACAAGCCCAGCACTCATATCTCTCAGCTTTGTGCTGTTGCTTTTTTCTTTTTCATAGCACATATCACCCTCTTACCTACTATGTAATTTTCTATTAATCATGTTTATTATATATAGTTGCTCCCCAATTCAACATAAGCGCAAAAGAATTACATTATTTGTTGTTATTTCCCTGACGTCTAGACTAGAGCACTAACACTTTTTAGACTTTCTGTACGTGTCTGGACTTGAATGACATTAAATTTTGAACCTGAAGCCCAGTGATTCTAAGTAATGGCCTGGAAGGGCATTAAATTTTGAACATGAAGTCCAATGATTCTGAGTAATGCTCTGAGTTGCAGTATCAGCTCTGGCACTAAATATCTATGAGACCTTAAGAAATCATTTTCATTCACTAGAATTTGTGTCTTTACCAGGGTGAGACATAGTTGTTTCAAGCTTTGGAGTCAAATCATCTGGATTTCAACGCTGAGAAGTCAGTCATTCTAAGCCTGTGTATCCTCCACAAGACTTGGGATTATAATGATAGCTCTTGCCTTGTGGTGCTGTTATGAAGTACAGTTGTCAGCATTTAGCATAATTCACAGAAATAAGCCAACAAGTGTTGTCTGTTATGATTATTATTTTTTGTCAAGATCTGTGCTGTATATTATGGTAGTAACTATTTAGATTTAAATTAATTAATATTAAGTAAAATTGAAGTATATAGTTCTTTAGTCAAATTAGCCAAATTTCAAGTGCCTAATGGCCACCTGTGACTAGTGGCTACTGTACCAAGGAGAACTAACATAGACAATTTCTATCATTGCAGAAAGTTTTATCGGACGGTGCTGGTGTACATGATGCCAAGTTTCTCTAAGGCTATGAATTCCAGTGTTTTGACTGAAGCCAATTTGTTTTAGTTTTTTATTTTATTTTTAATGATTGTGAGTAAATAATCATTGTAAATGTGATGTTTTAAATAAAAATCTACTTCTAGCCATTCATGAAAAAACTATAGGTCTTACACATGTTATATAAATAAACTTCAGAACGATAAATATGCAAAACCCAAGTATAATAGAAGGGATTCTAGAAGTGTTAATATATTTCTTTAAATTCAGAAGACATATGGTTATGATGACAGAGATGATGGTGACACAATCCATCCTTTTCTAACTAGTTTTTTAAGTATCTTAGAATATTAAAACTCCAGGTTATTTCCATAAGTCAGTTGTGTACTGGGATTCTTGATTTGAACACTACTAAAATTTTAGACTGGAGAAGCCTCTCTTTTAGGCAACTGATCTGTGCATTGCATCATCTTTAACAGTATCTCCGCCAACTAGATGCCTGCAACAACCGTTACTTGTAAGGATCAAAAACATCTCAAGACTTTGCCAAGTGCTTCTAGGGGACCTATGTTAATTAGTAGGATGTAAGCACTCCAAGTTGTACCAATAATCAACACATTGAATCCCATAATGGCATAAATGTATTTTGATCTATGTACAAAAGACTTAATAAAAAAATAAAATAAAAAAAGAAATTCCCCAATAATATATTTCATCTAGTATAATTATTTTTGATTTCTTAGGCTTCCAACTATTTAGCTTTAGTCTCCTTCCTTTTTGCCTGTTAAAAATGAATTGTCGTTAGTTCATTTTCCACTAATATATGGAAGGATACATAAGAATGCGCTTTGAAATACTTTAATTTTATATTATAATTTCAAAAGTTTAATTTAAATTAACTTTTATCACTTACCAGTCATAGTCCACGCTAACTGATGCCCCATAAATCTATGTCAGTTTGAGATTCTTACTATCAAGAATGTAGTCAAAACTCAATTTGTATATATAAAATCACTGGGAAAAATCCTCAATTAAGTGAATATGCTACAACTAAATATTGTGTAAAGAGTGCTTTAACAGGCATTCTTAAGCTTTTAGGAGATTCCCCCTCCCGTAATGAGAGTAAATTACCATAAATATATTTTTCCTTTTTTATTCCTCCTACATATGGCCTCTTTTCCTATTGCCATTATTTTTCAGGCTTGATCTCTTATAATTTTTCCCACATCTCCAATATTAAATATGAGAGCAGCCTAGCCTAGTCCCATATGGTCCCATACGGATCTAACCTGGATTTGCTCTGGGGTCTCATTCACTAATTGTGTAGCAATATTGATGGAAAACGGAATTCTCAGTTTGTAAATCAATAACAGAATACAGCTTTCATATTTATCGCTACTGTAAGGCCATTAATTTTAAATTGTTTCCACAGCTTGTTCAAGACTTGATCCACAAACCTCAGTTTGGAGAGTTCACTAATCTTTACACAAATGTTTGACTCTGCCAGGCTTTTTTTTTTTTTTACTGTAGGAAGATCTCATTTGTAATATTCCTTGTATTAATCATCAGGGAATATCTGCTAGTTATCTCAAATCTAAGCCCTCAGAATAAGATTTAGATATTTACTCGAGGACTATCAGACTATATATGATCCATGGGATGTAAATTTTTGGATTACTACTCCAGTGGGCCAAATTTACCTTTCCCTTACACATTCTTTGTCTTATATGACTGGGAAAACATTTCTCCTATCCGTCTGGAGTCCACTTAGGATGAGGGTCAAACTGGATTTTCCCTTTCTTCTCCCTTTTAATATCTGTTACATCATAATGGACAAGTATTAAATCACTATTTCTTACAAAACTCTGAAATATATATATATATATTTATATATAATATAAATATATATATATATATATATATAATTGTAATCCTGTTAAAAATAGGCAGAAAATAAAATAGTGAAAATTATAAATAACAGCTATCCAAAAATATCAAAGATTTTGTCAAGACTCTTTTTTTTTTAACTGTAAGTAAATTTATTAGTAGTACCTTAAAATTTTTGGATAGGGCATAGCTCATAATTTCCCTTCCCTCTGTGGTATCCTTCTTCCATTCTCATCCTAGCAGACCTGACTTTAGTTTGGATTTCATATGGTTCTATGGGCAACAACTCCTCTTCTGGCTCCAGGCACAGGGTTTATGGCCTCAGCTAACCTAGGGTTATATCCTAAGTTGTATACCCCAAAAGTTCATAGATATCTACTTAAAAGAACAAAAATCATTATATCACAAAGTCATTTCCACCAGAATGTTTATTGAAGCTCAATTCATAATTGCCAAGTTGCAAAGTAATCCAAATGCCCATCAACCCATGAATGGATTAACAAGCTGTGGTATATGTATACCATGGACTACTATTCAGCCACAACAAAAGACAGACGTTTCATATCTTTTATGTTTACCTGGATGGAGTTGAAACACATTCTTCTTAGTAAAGTATCCCAAGAATGGAAAAAAAACTAATGTACATAATACTAATATGAATCCAATATATAAATGATTATATACCTACAGGAATGGTAAAACATAAATATAGACTAGCAAGGAAGAGGAGAAAGGAGAGAGGGGAGAAAAAGGGGAGAAGGAGATCGGCAGGAGGAGAAAGGGCAGTTGAGAGAGTCTCACCTAATGTGCACAAAGTGAGAGTGTACAGCATACCCCCGGGGTGAAGGGTTCAACTGCAGTTTGAAACTTACCTTGGAAGTGAGAGCACTGCAACCTAAAAATTTGTACCCTCATATTAATTTGAAATAAAAATAAATTTTAAAAATGTTAATGTGCAGTACTTTAGTATGTGGCTGTATTTAGAAATAGGGTCTTTAAAATTTAATTAAGCTTCAAAAAGTTCAATTGGTCAATGTGAATGTTACTTTTTCTGCATTATTATTATTGCTCAATGAAAAAACAAAAAAACAAAAAGATCAATTGGAGAGCCCTACTCTAATATGACTGACGTCCTTATATGAAGTGGAACTAGGGACACAAACACACACAGAGAACATGCAAAGCACAAAGAAAAGACGGCCATTGGCAAGACGAGAAATGGGGCCTCTAGAAGAAATCAAAACAGTTGACATCTTGACCTAGGATGTACAGCTTCCACAAGTGTAGGAAAATAAATGTGCTATTGTTTAGGAGCCCCCCTCTGTACTACTTTGTTATGATAGTGACTAGTGACAGTGAATTAATATAGCCAGATAGTTGTCGGCCTTGGCCTGGGTAGGAGATGTAAGTCATTGTGGAGAGTATCTCAAGGCTTTTGTTTGTAATGCAGTGAAGGTGACATTCTCTCTTGTTTAGTGAGAAGAACAAGGAAGGATGTAATCCTAAGTGCTGCTGGAAGTCATTCAGTGTGACGAGAGAAGCCTCCCCTGTGATGGAACCAAGGAGGCAGAACATTAGCAGTGGTTATAACAATCTTCCTGTAAGTTGTTAACTTATATAAGCCAGTGAGTTATCTGTAGTTGAGCTGTACAAAATTCTGGGTATTTGAGCATTTTAGATCATAAAAAGGGCAAGCTCATGTTGATCACCTAATCCATAACTAAATTCCATTTCCTCTAATGAAACTGTCTTAATTGAAGGGATGGGCACATAAAGTCCTGTTCCTTTCAAAAATGTTAATTTTTTAAATTTCCTGCTAAAATGTAAATTTCGTGATAAATCTAAGTAAAACATATTAATTATTCAAGGACTATACTGATACCAGTGGAGTCTCTAATGAAAGATTTTAAAAGGAATTATTAGTTTGGATATCGAGTTGTAAACACAATTACAGATCAATGCACAAATAAATATATTATTCATATAAACTTCACTCTCTGTTCATATCTGATGTCTGTTTTTCATTAATTCAATCATTTCTTCCACAGATGTTTGGCAAATCTTTCTCGTGTAACAAGCACTGTGAAACAGGCTGGTAAAGAGAAATAAGCAAAAATAAAGAGATCCCCTGGATGAAGTTGTTTATGGCCAATTTGAATGAAACATTATGCAAACAATTAGAAACATACATAAAATTTCCTGTAGCAAATAGGCTTTTCCACTGAAAGAAGGTCTATTTAACCTAACTCGTATTCAGCATACTTTGGGTGGGCATAGTACTGAAAGAATCCTAGTCCTTGTTCATAGTAACTGTTCCTGCCTAGACATGTGATCCAAGCTACAGCATCTAAAGTCTTTCCCAAGTTTTTGCTAGACCTACTCATGAGAAAATAATGCCTTGTCTCAGTTCCTCTAGCTGTAATGAGGATATATGCCTAAAATTTCAAGTAACTATTTTGTGCACCATACAGGGAAATCTTACTGTAGAAAAAATCAATGCAAAAGGTTGCATAGGGAAAGAACAGAGCCTGGATGGTGTTTCCGAGTTTCTATCCCAATGTTGCCTGAAATGAGCTCATCCCAAGACCACTCAATTATGTAACACAGTAGGTTTTCTCCGTTTGTTTTCTTAACTAGGTGTATTTAGATTTATGTTACTTGAATCAAAACTATTGTTAAATAACACATCTCTTGCTTCAGGTGGGAATCTGTACAACATACTTCAAAATGCCTCCCTCCCTCTGGAAACCTTTATGTCCCTATAGCAGCCTATACCTAAGTCCATCATTGAAAGTGTCAATTTGCAATAATTATTTATTTATTTTTTCTTTTTAATTTATTGGAATTTGAGCCCTTTGGGGGGAACAAACCCTCATTTGCCAAAAATGCCTGGTTCAAATTATATGCTAATGTCTGTTCAAAGAATGAATAATTATTCAGAAAATAAAATATAAGATTACTGACATGTCATAAAGTGAAGCATTTAAATTGGAATTTAATTCAGAAATAAAAGGAAATTGGCCATTGTAAAATTTTAAAAATATTAAGTTTTAATTCCATAATAATAAATCTTTTAATGTGTATGCTTTTTTTACAGTTAGCAAATTTTTATTTTAATATTTTATATAGTACATTACATATATCTTCCTGTTTGATTCTCAGAACAACCCTGAGAAATAATGAAGTCAAATATTTTCATTCTGTATAATCAAAAACTGAGGCTTAGAGATTAGTTAACTTATTTAAAGAAATGTCTCCCGTAAAGGAACCATAACACACCGAGGGTAAAGACAAGACATAACTTTATACTGTGTATCTATAAGATATCTATAATAGTTCAAAAATAGCATGGTGATTTTGTTTCTTGTATGGCTCATGCTTTTAGTGTCAGTCTGAGATGAAGAATAATTTCTAATAAATAGAGGTAGCATGGTCTTATCAGAAAGGATATTTCAGAGACTCCTTTATAGATTATATGTAATTACCCTTTTATTTGTGGTATTTACCCATATTGCCTGATTTGCAGGGGTCACAGATGTCTACAGAAAATACCTCAAGTCTAGTCTATAAAGATCAAATATAAACGTATCATTCAGAATGAGTCCTAATGGATCCCCATGGAAATTAGATTATAGAGAGTCCCACAGTATTTTGGGACGGGAGGGAAGAGAGAAAGATGAACAGAAAGACTCACACCCTGGGTAGTCTAGAGCTTAAATGGAGAGTCCACAGCACAGTTTTAACAATGTTTTATACCTTATCCTTGCTCTCCGTGGAGGTAGCCTTATCTACATGATGCAGATGGTTCTTCAGTTCTCCCACATTTTAACTAGGTCATGAGGAAAGGGAGAAAGGGCTTAAGAAAGGGATAGATGTGCTATGTCACTTAGACTCACATTGCATCAGCCACAACTTAGTGAGTGGCCACACCCAGTTTGAAGTGAGGCTAAAGAATAGAGTCTTTATTCTGACTTATTCTGAACAGCCATGAAGTTCTATTAATAATTAAAAATGTTATTATGTTAAAAGTGAAGAGAAAACAGCAACTTAGGGATTATTACCAGTCTCTTTCACAATGGTGTTGTGTAGACAGCTCAAGAAGGTCAACAGGAGCAAATTCATACAGGTGACATCACTGTGGGCATAAAGAAGGAAGATGCAGGCTAAGAAGTAGGGAAGGAGCAACGGCTGGAACAGAGTGTAACTGACATTAATTAGTTATGTTCAATGTACATCGTGTGTGAAACAAGTTTGCTCTTAGGAGGATCCAAAGAAGATATGAAAGGGAAATGTCTTTCTGTCCTAGATGAGACCCAGTAAACCACTGGTCATAAATACACACACTGTTAATATGGCATACTAGCTTCTGAAGAAAGGAAGGACAAGGGGTCATCATTTTAGACATATGTATATAAGATTTGCAATAGAATTTATGTATGTGGGTCAACAATTTTATTTCTTTTATATCTTTTTTTCTTTTATTTTATTTCTTCTTATTTTATCTTTTATTTTATTTCTTTTATGTCTTTTTTAAATTTCTTAATTTCTATAATTCCTTATTTTTTTGTCTACCTATGATATCTATTTATTTATTTATTTATTTTATTATTAAATCATAGCTGTGTACATTAATGCAGCTAAAGGGGCAAAATATACTGGTTTTATAGACCATTTGACATATCCTCATCACACTAAGAAAATGCCAGAAAGGTTATGCTGACCATATTGTGTTAGACATTTATATTCTATATTTACTAAGTTTCACATGTAACCTCATAAGATGCACTGTAGGTGTAAACCTACCAATCACCCTCCCTCCACCCATGCTCTCCACTCTTTCCCTTACCTCTCCCCCTTCCCCATATTCTTAGGTTATAACTGGGTTATAGCTTTCATATGAAAGACGTAAATTAGTTTCATAGTAGGGCTGAGTACATTGGATACTTTTTCTTCCATTCCTGAGATACTTTAGTAAGAAGAATATGTTCCAGCTCCATCCATGTAAACATGAAAGAGGTAAAGTCTCCATCTTTCTTTAAGGCTGCATAATATTCCATGGTGTACATATACCACA